>PVLD010029089.1:0-18527 GCA_004027595.1 Dinomys branickii | reverse complement strand
CAGGAGTACAGTTATTATCACAGGGAAGATGACTGATTGAGTGGTAGGGCAACGGAGATGAGGGAGGAGAAAAAACGAACTGATCAAAAGGGCCATCATCTGTGTAACCTGAGTAACAAAGATGAAGGTAACATTATGTAGGACAGCATCCAGAGCTAATTCCCTTCTACGTTCTCTATAATTCTGTATTTCCTCAGTCATTTTTGTACTAGCAGAAATGAAGATAACTTTATATTATACAGCATCCAGTGCAAATTCCCTACTATCTTCTCTATAATTTGGTATTTCCTTTAATGTTTTTGTGTTAACTAATGTGAAGATAACTATGTAATACAACATCCAGAGCTAATTCCCTACTATATTCTGTATAACTTTGTATTTTCTGTATTGTTTATGGCTTTTCTGGTTCATATGTCTCCATTCTTTTGTCTTTAAAATAAAATTTAAAAAAAAACAATATGGGCCAAACCACGGGTGCACATGCATGTGTACACATGTGCACGCGTGCGTGCACGCACACACACACACACACACACACAGGCTTCTCCTGTGATCTTTGCAGTTGCTTAGTTCTCCATTAACCCCTTTTCTCTCCCACCCTACAAGCAACCTGTTAGCACATTCAGTCAGCTGTGTCTTCAAAGACATCTAGACTCCTGAGTGCTGCCACACTCGTGCCCCAGGACATCCAACCCACCTCGCTGCCAACAGGTATCTGGTTCCTGCCCTTGCTGGCTCCAGTCTAAAACACAGCACCCAGAAGATGACTTCAAAAAACTGGCTGCCTCTCTTCCACCTTGTGCTCCTAACTATCAGCGGCTCCTATCTCAGGGTAATGTCAAAATCTCAGCGAGGCCCACAGCTAGGGTGGTCACATTTAGAGGGGAAAAAAACGTCCAGTTAAACTTAGATTTCAAGAACATTATGTTAAGTGAAATAATCCAGACACAGAAAGGCAAATACCACGTGATCACACATTTATATGTGGAATCAGAAAAAGTCAAATTCATAGAAGCAGAGAACGGAATGGTGGTTACCATGGGCTGGGGGATGGGTGGGAAGATGGGAGGATGGGAGAGATATTGGCCAATGGATATGCTATTTCAGCTAAGCAGGAGGGATAAATTTAAGAGATTCATTATGCAACACAGTGACCACAGTTAATAACAATGTGTTGTGCTCTTGAAAATTGCTAGGAGAAGAGATTTTAAGTGTTCTCACCACAAAAAAGGACAAGCAGATGAGGTAGTGCATCTTAATTAACTTGATTCAGTCATTCCACAAATGCATGCATTTTAACATACTATATACCTTAAACATGCACAATTTTTATTTGTCAATTAAAATAATTTTAAATAAATAAAAGTGTCATGAACTAATTTTTTTAGTTGCAGAGAATGACAAATTTGTGTGGGATATACTTACACTAAAAAATACCTGCTGGTCACCTGAAATTCACACTGAACTAGATGTCCTACATTTTTCCAGCAGCCAGAGCTACAATACTCAAGATGATTAAGGTCCACGTTGACTTCACTGTAACCCCAACACCTACCACTTTCCCCTGCAGTTCTAAACTCTCCCATTTGCTTTTACCAGAGCCCAGGAAAAGCTCGCTTCAAGGACTGTGCACTCACATGTCCTCTACCAAGTTGTACCCCAAGTGCCCATTAGGTTTTCTACCTCCTCTTCGGGTTTCTATGCAAATGTCACCTGTCCCCAACCATCCAGTATAAAAGATCAGGTGTCCCTTTATGGCTCTGCTTCTTTCTTCATAGCATTTTTCACCTTTTACTAAATCTCATTTCCCTGGAAGCAGAGTTTTGTTTATTTTGTTCACTTCCATATCCCCTCATTTAGCCCAGGGCTGGAATGCAGTAAGCATTCAACAGATATTTTTCCAGTGAAGGATGTCCTCACTGCCCCCTCACCAGACTACTTGGCCAGTTCCTCCTCAAATAACCAGAATAACTCTGGTTTCTTCTCTTTAATGTTCCTCTTGGCCACATATATCCACATGGAGACAGCAACCCCCAGACTTGTGCCCTGGAGGTCAGGAATGTCACTGCCACAGCATCGCCTTGCCTATCCTGGACAATACCACTCCCGTGTTGCCAAGACTGCAGATGTATTGCATACATTTTTCTTTTAAAAAAAAAAGAAAGAGAAAGAAAAGGAAAAAAGGGAGGGGGGGAGGGGGAAGCAAAGCATGATGACGGTGTGCAAGGGCTACAAGCCGGATCGGAAATCAGAATGTCTGGAGGAAATCCAGCAGCTCTCCTCCCTCTCTGCTGTAGCAATGATGTTTCCCCTTACTGGCTTCCTCACGAGACTAGGAGCCCCTCCAAGGTGGAAATCGTGTCCCAGCCCCCTTTAAACTCTGCTGCCTATCAGATGCTGACCCCTGGGGGGTGTTCAGCAACCAGTGAACGAGAGTGACTGAATGAGTACCTGAGAGAATGAATGAAAGGTATAAGAAGCAAACAGACCGAGATGAGGGACAAGAGAAAAGAAGGAGGGGAAAAAATATGAATATATATATACATATATATTACATACACAAGATAGCTAAGCAAATTGTACTGCTAATTATATTGTGTTATTGAAAGGAACAGTGAATGTTTAATTGTTTGATCAATCCTACACGCCTATATTTGTTTAGCTGAGTAACCAATTGCAAAATACCAACACCTAATACAACAACCATTGTTAATTTCCTATCGCCTTGTCTGAAATTCTGTCTTGCTTTTATTGTTTTTATGTTGTTTCATTTATGTCTGTGTGTATAATATGTTTTGGTTCTTCTATCTTTAAAATAAAATAAACAAGCAGAACCCTCTGTAGGGGCCGGTTTTGCTCCTGTCTGCGGAGAAGGTGAAGAGTGTTGATGGTTAGCACTATGGAGACAAGAACCATGAAGGAGGAGAAAACGAAGGTGCAGCTCCTCCCCTCTGAGCGAAGTTCCACAAAGCACGTTCAGCTCCGCACCCTTCACTGGCCCTGAGAAGCAGCTGTTATTACCAGCTGGTCCACGGGGAAGAGAAAGAAGCCCAAAGATATGTAGTGATTTGCTGAAGGATGCAGTGTGAGAGAGGAGGGGAAGGAGCCAGGAGTCACCCCCAAACCATCCAACCCCAAACGCCATGATGCAGCACCACCAACCTTGCCCAAGTTTGCAGTGACCCATTAGGGAGAGGGGTGTATTCCCCGGATTCATTTTGCACAGATTCATAAGACCTCCAGGGCAGGAAGGGGAACAAATCAGATATCAGACAAAGACCCTGCCCAAGGTTCAGTTCTTTTGTCCTTCTCTTCCTTCGGGCGACCTGGGGACCCGGCACGGCTGCCCTGCGCTTCTGCGTGGCTCGCTCTCTGCCTCTCAGCGTGTCCCTTTACCCACACCAGCTGCTGAGCCAGCCCTGCACGGGCGCCTACCCTGAGTCATTCACATTTGTCTCAAAAATTTTTTGATATTAATGTCATTCTGCACTAATGAGTCCTGCCCACTTGGTCCCAGCTGGAGCCTCTGATGTCGGCTGATTAATTAGTATGGAGCTCTGGGGGGAGGCAGGGGAAGGGGAGGGGGGAGAAGGAGGGGGTGAGAGGAGAGAAAAGAAGTTTATGGAATCGACAAAGGCTTTCTGTGCTCGCCAGTGATTTGTTTCACCCTGTGCTCGAGCCTTCAGCTGGTCCTGGAGGAGACGCTAGAGAGCCCCCCCCCCTTGGCCACTTAACCACCAGGAGATGTGAGACGGAGACACCGCCCCAAGGTGCAGAGGACGGGGTGGCTGGAGGAAAGCACTGGACAAAAACCGGTAGGCCTGAATTCCATTTCATCCCAGCTTCGCCTGGTATTGCCCAGGACAAGTCACTGGCCTCCTCAAGCCTCACAGTCCCCATCTATAATTTGGGGACAAATATCCCACCCTAACGGCAAAAGTTGTAAGCTTTCGGGTTTGGTAACTTGGTTTCCAGTTCCAACTGCCATTTAATAGGGCTATGAGGCCTTGGAGAAGCCACCTAGCCTCATTGGCAAAACGTGAATGTTCACAGCACCCGCCTCCTGGAGCTGCAGTGAGGACTACTGAGAGAATGAAAGAACAGCTAGGCCTGGAATCCAGCAGGATCAGTAAATGGGGGCTAGTGCTTTCATGTCCAGAAGTACGCATCAGATTAAATAAATCATGACATTCAACTTACACCAGTACTTAGAGGGATACACAGGAGATGGTGTCATGCAGGAAATGCCCATCTGGAAATGTCTTCTTCACTGTCCCGATTCAAGGGGACACTGTCTCCACTTCACAGAAAGGATCACAAGGGTGGGTGAAGGAGCTAGACCGGGCTTCAGCGACAGCATAAGTAAACAGCTGAGGTTGGAACTGAATGCAGGGAAGACCTGGCTCAGAACGCAGACTCTCCTCTCTGCCACAATTCCTGTACATCCCATTTTAAAAATCGATTTGCTGGAGTCATGAGCCTGCAGGCATCTCATCCTGGTTTCTGCCTGTGTGATCGTGATACTTTTGTGCTGTAGCTAATCACTGTTTAAGGCAGATCATAATCCTCATTCTGTGTGCACAGGCGCACGGGTACGGGCATGCGTGCGCACACACACACACACACACACACACACACCAGCCTGACCTGATGTGCAGATCAAAGGAGAGAAGGGCTGTGGGAGGGCTCTGGAACTAGGGCTAGGCTGGGTCCATGTGAGCAGCATTTAGCATGATACCAGGGCCTGGGTAGCAAGGCTTAAAACTACAGTCGTTCATTCATTCATTCATTCGACAAGTAGTCATTGAGCCAAATGGTGCATACTCTAGGCTCAGAGGACACAGCAGGAAACAAGAGGGGGTGACATCCCTGCCTTCTTGCAGCTGACATTCCTGGGGCGCAGACAGACAATAGGCAAAGAAACAGATACAAATGCTAAGTGAAACAAGATAAAGGCCCCAGCCATTGAGACTCCTGTCTGTGGCATCAGGAATGGCCTCTCCGGTAAGGTGATGTTGCAGGCTGAGAGTTAAAGTAAGATTAACCATGATGCCCAAGAGGAAGGTATTTTGGCAGAGAAAGCAACCAGTTCAAAGTCCCTGCCTTCATCCACGCAGGAAGTTGTAACAAAATGCCGCCCAGTGGGTAGTTTATTGTCTTAGCCAGTTTTGTGTTATTATACCAGAATGCCACAGATTGGACTTGTAAAGAAAAGAAAGTTAGCCAGGGATGGTGGCACAAGACTGCAATCCCAGTACTCTGTGAAGCTGAGGCGGGAAGATGATAAGTTCAAAGCCCAGCCTGGGTAATTTAGTACCTTAGCAAGATCTTGTCTCAAAATAAAGTAATAAAAATTTTGAAAGGGTGAGGACTCAGTGTAAAGGCCCTGGATGCAATCCCATGTGTTGGAAGACGTAGGAGGAGAAGGCGTAGGGAGGGAAAGAGAAAGGACAGGAGGAGGGAACAAAAGGGGGAAGAAGAGAAAGGAGGAGGGAGAGGAGGGCGAGAGGAAGAGACAAAGAGACAAAGAATAAAAAGAAGGGAAAAGAGAAAAGAAAAATCTATTTGTTTATTTTGGCAGTACTGGGGATTGAACTCAGGACCCTGCGCTTGCTAGGCAGGCGCTTATTCCACTGAGCTATATCCCCAGCCCCGAGAAAAGAAAAATCTATTTCTTCCCATTGTAAAGCCAGGGAGCCCAAGGTTAGGGCCCCACGAGTGGCCAGGGATCCCTGCCGTATCACCCCACAGAGAAGGCGGGAAGCAGGACAGCACGCGAGGGGCAGTGCAGGACGGGAGTGAGGCAAATAGGGCTGAGCGCGCCCCTCTCTCAGGAGCCCCCCGCGTAGCGGCACTACCCCCGTCCACCGGCAGCAGCCTCACGGCCAGTCACCTCTTAAATCTCCCTCCGCCCAACACAGCTGCACTGGGGATTGCATTTCCAACACACAAGATTTGGGGGACACATTCGAACCATAGCACTTAGGAAAAGAAATCTGTTGCTCAGAGTTCTCAAAACTGAAAAGTCCAAGATGAAGGAATTAACTTCATGCTTTGGGATCTGGTCAGAACCGGCTCGCGGGTTCGCAGAGGGTGTTTTGTCACTGTGTCCTCACATGAAAGAGAGGGCAAAGCAGCTGTCTGTAGCTTCTTTTATAAGGACAGCAGTTCCATTCATGGGGTTCCACCCTCACTACCAAATCACCTCCCAAATGCCCCAAGTCCTACTACTGCCACCTTAAACATCAGATTTCAACGTATAGATTGAAGAGGGCAAGGAGGACGGAAACGTTGAGCCTAAAGCAAGCGCTGAGACTGGAGCACACCTGTGTGGTTCAAGAAACATCAGGAAGACCGCACACCTGTAACCCCAGCACTCTGGAGGCTGAAGCAAGAGAATCAAAACTTCAAGCCCAATCTGGCAAATTGGTGACTCAGTGAGACCCTGCCTCAAAAAGAAAACATTTCTTAAAAGGTCTGGGGATGTAGTTCCATGCAAAGGCCCTGGGTTCAATCGCCAATACTACAAAAAGAAAAAAAACAACAACAACAAAACCAGAAAGCCAGTGTGGCTGGGGAGAGAAAGGGGAGAGAGACAGGAAAGGGTGTGGTGGGTGCCCGGAGATACAGAGCCTTGCAGAGTTAACACTGTCCAGCTTGGAGCATCACATTTATCACTTTCTCTTTTGTTATATTATCTACATTTCCTGTACCAAAAAAATTTCCCACTTCTGACAAAATGAAACCCGCACTCCCTACCTAGCATTCAAGGCCTTTTATAACTTTTCTCCCTGGAGTCCACCTGCCCACGCCACACATCCTCACTACCTCTCCCTCCAGCCCTGCCTCATCCCCGTGTGCCTTTGCCCCTGTGGTTCCTCTGCCTGGCTTCACTCGGGCTGTCACGTAAGAAACCGCTGGTGAGCACTACTAGGCGGCAGGCTGTCCAGGAGGTGCTGGGACAATGATGAATGAAACCGCCTCCACCCCTGCCTACCCAGCGTCTAGTAGAGAAGGCAAACACCAGCCAGGGAGGGGAAAAGAATAAATGGCCACCGCCCCACACCCCTGGGTTCTGCAGTCACAGATTCAGCCAGCTGAGGTTAAAAAGTATTTTTAAAAATTGTGTCTGTACTGGACATGCAGACTTCTGTCCCTATTTCCTAGACGGTACCATGTAACAGATACTTACATAGCATTCACATGGTTATTAGATATTGTAAGTCATCTAAAGATAATGTAAAATACGTACTGGCTGGGGAGACTGTAGCTCAATGATAGAGTACTTGCCCAGTATTTGCAAGACCCTGGGTTAGATCCCCAGCCCTGCAAAAATAAAAATAAAAAATAAAGAGTGTGTATGGGAGGATTGTGTGGGTTATACACAAATACTCCATCACTTTATAGAAGGGATTTGTGCACCCTCCGATTTTGTTACGGGCAGGGAGTCCTGGAACCAATCTCCTCTGGATACTGAAGGACAATCATAACTACGATGGGGGAGATGCGGGGGTCACAGCAATGCTTACTAGTAAGCCTCGCTGCTCTGAAGAAAGGGCATTGACCCCAAGACCTAATAATGAGCAGGAGCCAGCCTGGGAGAGGTAGAGAATAGCTCGCCCCTAGCGAAGAGCACAGGGGAAGTTTGCAAAAGAGAAGAGGAAGGAGACAGAGCTCACACAGCCATGTAGGCCACGGCAGAATTCAGCACTTGGTCATGAAGGCCTGGCAAGGCTGGCAGCAAGGCTAGCACTTCCTGACTTCTCCTGTGGCGTACCCTCCTCTGCCCCAGCTTCCGCCCCGGCAGGCGTCGGAGCCAGGCCAGGGAGCGCACTTAGCAAACAGGCAGCGCCTGCCTGGCTCAGCACTAGGTAAACAGGACTCTGCCCTGCACCTGCAGCCGGCAGCTGCACAGGGATAAATATTTGCCTAAAGACCCATCTTGCCTAATGAGTGTTTGGGCTTCTGGCAGGGAGGCCTGGCCCAAGGGAGCTGGCAGGAAGGGGGCCGGTCCAGGGGGTCTCCAGTGCCTCGCTGCCTGGGGCCATGGAGTAAGGATCTAACCCTAGGGGAAGCGCAGCCAGGAGCCAGGGGCAGGGACCCCAAAGCCCTCTTTGGCGCCCCTCCGTGAGGTCTCAGGAAGCCTGATGCTGGGGGGGCAGAGCCTAACCCTGAGGAGAGCAGCCCACCCCCAGCCTGGACACAGCAGCGCTCGCCAGTGTCCTCCACCCTGTCTCAGTCGTTTTTCCTCCTCTTCTTCCTTCTACAAACAATAAATTCGTGCTAGGGACAACTGGAGAACTGCACACATGCCCCGTCCCTTTTGAATTTTTTCACCTCATGCTTCATTATTATTAACATTCAAAAATAAACAAAATCATAAAGTAATATATGCTTATAATTTAAAACTCAAATTATAAAGAAGATTAATTAGTTCAAAGTAAAACTCCCCTGACTCCTTAAGTCCTACTTCCCAACTTGACTTCATCTTTACTTGGGTAACATTTCAATTTTATTTCAATATAAATAGCATCAAAATTCATATCCCGTTCTCCCCAAACAACGTCGTATACCCTGGACACCTTCCCACCCCCACACTTCCCAGCTACCTCATTCTTCTCAGTAGCTGAGATTTATTCCATGCTTTGGATGTACTGTGATTCAGAGAGGCATTTCCCTCTTAATGGGCATTTGTCTCCAGGTGTTTTGGTTGTTGTTGCTATTGAGTTTTGGGGAAGAGTATTGCTATTACAGATAATTCTCTACCAAGTAGCCTTTTACTTGTATCTTTGCATGTTTGTTGGAGTTTATTTTAGAATAAATTCCAAGGAGGAAGGCAAATAGCTTGCGAATTTTTACATTTAATAGACATTGCTAAATTATCCTCCAATAAGTCTGGGGCAGCACACCCTTCCCCTGCCTGCCTCCTACAAAAGTGCTGCTTCCCCAGCACCAGCTAACTGTTAATTCCTTAACAAATGGAAGATGGTGTATTTTATTTGTCCTCGTAGTAAAGCTGGGTATCATTTAGCTGTGTGTCATTTGTTTGTCATTCCAGTGCACTGCCTCATCAAGATTTGGACTTAAAACTCAGTTCACTGATTCTGATATCTTTTATAGCAGCAGAACTTCTTGCTTTTCAAAAAATTAGGTATAGGACCTACTATAGTACGGATAAAAGCTATGTTTTATGAAATTTTTATCTTGTTTAATCCAGAGTTAGTAAGAACAGACTAAGATCTACTGTAATAACAACTAAACCTGAACATCTCAGCAGCTTAACAAACAGAGGTTGGTTTCTTGCTCAAGCTACTGTTCAGTGTGGCTCAGGGAACACTTCTTGGCAGATCTCTTCCTTCTCCCCAACTACTGATCTAGAGACCCTCCCTCCTACTGTTTCTGATTCCATAAGAATAAAGCTCTGGTCTCTGAAAGGGAAAGAAAGAGTGTCCCGACTTCAGTCCACATTCCAGGGCCTCTGGCATCCAGGCACATCCTGCAATTCAAATGCAATGAGCACAGAAATGAACTCTTCCTCTGCTGAGCAAAGGAAAATGTCTGTAAGCCAAATTAAACCTTTCTTCCTTAAAAAGGAGAGAGAGAGAGAGAGAGAGAGAGAGAGAGAGAGAGAGAGAGAAACACTAGTTTTGGTGCCTTTGCTATAAAATCCATAATACTGACTTCTTATAGGTTGTGTTTGCTTTCTGTTACTCTAACAAGAATACCTGAGATAATCAACTTATAAGGAGAAAAGGTTTATTTTGATTAATGGTTCAGAAGCTTTGGTCCATGACCACCTAGCTCAACTGCCATGGGTCTGAGGTGACACAATATATCATGCCAGGAGCATATGGCAGAGGAGGCCTGTTCACCTCATGGTGGCCAACTGGCAAGCAGAGAAGAGGAGGGGCCAAAGTCCTAATATTTGCTTTAAGGGCATTCCCTCAATGAGCTAACTTCTTCCACTAGGCTTCATCTACCTCCTAAAGGTCCCACTGCCTCCCAACAGTGCCATGGGCTAAGGACCAAGTCTTCAATACGTGGAACTCTGTGGGACCAAGAGCAAGGAGATTGTTTTGATGGATCAAATATATTAAGAAATCAGGCATTATGAATGATAAATGAAAAGAATAAGAAATTAGACATTATGGGTGAAAATAGAATCATATTTCAGCCCCTGTGCCAAAGATTTAAAGCTGCAAAACTTTTAAATGCTTTAGTTTGCAAACATTAGGAAAATCACAGGTTGCCAAGGAGTAAGAATTGGAAATGCTAACAGCCTTTTAAAGTTTGCTTTGCTTGCAATTTCAAGTTTCTCTTTAATTACATGGCTATAACAAAAGAAACTTTTGTGTTAAACTTGCTGGCAACCACGTAAACTGCAGAAGAAATTCTGCTGGCCACCTCCAAAACATTAAACATTACTATACAACATATCCAGCAGCTCTTGTAGTATTTTCTGCATTAGTCAGCTTTCCATCACTATAATGAAATACTTGAGATAATTAACTTATAAAGACAAAAGGTTTATCTTATGTCACAGTTTTGAGGAATTCCAGGCTGTAATCAATTGGTCCCTTTATTTTGGGCTTGTAACAAGGCAGCATATCATAATGGGAGCACATGGTGGAGCAAAACTGCTCATATCACAATCCAGGAAACAGAGAGAAAAAAGAGAGAGATTGGGCTCCCATAAGCCCCTGCAATGGCACGCTCCTGTGACCTGAGGCGTCCCATTAAGTTGCCTCCTGATAGCCCACCTCCTTCCAAAATAGCACCAGCCAAGGGAACAAAGCCTTTACACATAGGCCTTTGGGCAATGTTCATGATCCAAGCTATAACAACTTACTACAATGTTGGAATAGTTAAACCATATGTTCTAAACCATAAATTTCATATAAAAATTTTGTGGCTCTCTGAGTTTTAGAAAGCACAGAGCCAGATGACCTTTGAGCTTCATAATCCATACACTGAAGTAGAGTCATGCTGAGTGTTCTCAAGCTGGATGTGTCCCCTCATCAGGCCTTGGTTTTCTCATCTATAATAGGGGTTATTTAGCACACTCATAGGACTCAAATAGAAGGAAAAAACAGACCAAGCCTTGCCACTATGTGTGCAGACATCTGTGAATCAACTGCCTATAATTTAATAACCTACAAAGGGCATTAGCTTGAAACATATAAAACAGTTGTTTTATAGGTCAACATGGCCAGTAATGGCCAAATATTATACTATATGTAGCACAAACTAATACAGGAAAACTGAGAACCTGTAGCCATTTTCCAGTCCTAGACATGTTTTATTTTAATATAAATCAGAACATTTCACAAAGAAAATAGATGTCTAGTCTCTCTGTAGAAAAGAAATTTCGTGAAGACAACACAGGAGACAATCTTTGTGATTATAGGTTATGCAAATTATAACACTGAAAGAAAAAGTTGATAAATTGGACTTCATCAAAATTAAGAGTCTCTGCTTCTCAAGAGACATTGTCTAGAGAATGAAAACGAAAGCCACAGTCTTGGGAGAAAATATTTGCAAATCATAAGTAATATCTGATTTTTTAAAAAAAAAATCATATTCATAAAAGGAAGGGAACCAAAACATGGGGGGAGGAGGAGGGAGAGAAGGGAAAGAGGATGAAGAAAGGAATTAAGATACATTAGGTACCTGTACCAGTTCCCCACAGGGAATGTGAGCAGTATGTGCTACACATACACAGTAATAAAACACAGTTTTTTAAAATAAAACAAAACAAAAAATAAAAAGTTGGTCTTTTCAAGGAAAAAACGTCATATTCAGAATATTCATATATAATAACCTCAAAGTCAAAACAGATCACAGATTATATGATTTCATTTATATGAAATGTCTAGTCTATGCCAATCCATACACAGAAAGAATGCATATAGTTGCTTGGGTCTGGGGCTACAAAAAGATACAGGGAATTAGGAAGTGATAGCTAAAAAGAATGAGATTTCTTTTTGAGATGATGAAAATGTTTTAAGTTGGGCTGTGGCAACGATTCTGTCAATATACTAAGAACCAATGAATTGTATACTTTAAGGGAATAAATTTATGGTATGCAAATTATATCTCAATAAAATTGCTACCAAAAAGAACACTTTAAATGCAATAAGAAAAAGAAAAAATGTAATAAGCAAAAATCTCAACTAGATGCTTCACCAGAAAAGACATATAGATGGTTAGTAAGCACATGAAAAGATGCTCAACATAATTAGGCTTTAGGAAATGCAAATTAAAACCACAATCCAAGCACATGACAAAGCTATTAGAATGGCCTCTTAAAAATCTACCTTCAAAACCAAAGCTGACAAAGACCCACAGTAATTAGAACTCACACATATTGCTGGTGGAAATGCAGTATGGAACAGACAAACTCTTTGGAAAACAATTTGGCAGTTCCTTATAAAGTCAAACATATACTTATAGACCCAGATATTCCTCTACCCATATTTCCCAAAGTAAAATGAAAACCCATATTCAAACAAAAACATACACACAAAGTTTTATAGTGCTTGTCTTGGTAATCACCAAAAACTAGAAAGCAACCTTCATGTCCTTCACCCGGGGAATGGATAAACAGAACGTTATACATCCATTTAATAGAATAATGCTCAGAAGTAAAAAGAAATAAACCACTGCTACAGGTGGATATAACTTCTGTGCATTATGCTAAGTAAAAACAGCCAGATTTAGCCAAAAGGCTACACTGTATTTACTTGGTCTTCTTGCAAAGACAAACCTATACAGACAGAAAACAAATCAGTACTTCCTAGTGGCTGGGATGGGGAGAAGCGGTGACTCTGAAGGGGCATGGAGACATTTAGAGGGTAACAGAACTATTTGATATTTTCATTGTCATAGTAACTATAAAACTATATTTTTGTTGAATCTCACCAAACCATACTCTAAAAAGAGTAAATTTTTACTAAATGTAAATTGTATTTCAATTTTAAAAATAAGATCAATTAACATGAGGCACACATTCCTACAAAATCAGAATCAGCTCCTCCCTTTAGAGTGGAACATTTATTGTTACCCTCAGTTCCTGCTAAGTCAGCCAGATTTGTTTATCTTCCCAGAGTTGGAGGTACTTACAAATTACCTCTGTTTACCCCACAAAGTGGTATATGAAATAGCAATGCATATTTAACAGTAAAAAGTGGTAATTTCCTGCAAGAATACTCTTTGTGATTAGTGCTTCCCAGAATATCCTCTCATCTCTGGAAAACTCCTACTCATTCTTCAGGACCCAATGTGAATGTCCTCTTTGTTGAAGCCTAATCAAACCTCCCTTCCCTTTGGCAGGGCCAGCTACATCCACCTCTGTACTCTAATAGCCACTGGGTAGTCTCATCTCATGGCATTCATCAGACTCAAGTGGATCCGTGATGTCCTTCCTGCCCTCCCCACCCCAGACAGTACACAGTGGTTACCTGTGAGAATGCGTGAAATGAGCTGGCCCTATTTTTTAAAAGGAAGAATGATAAGGGAAGAGCGAGTAAAATTATTTTCTAAGAATCAGAAAATAATTAGGAGCCAGACTGAGGAAAATTTCAAGTGCCAATTTAAGGATTCCAGCTTTCTCTCGTGGGCCATAGGAGATTCTTCACCTTCCCCTGAACCTGCACTCATTTCTCCCTTTGCCTGTGATGGGCTCTTGCACCTGAAAACCACATGACTCCCTGCTTCCTTCAACTTTCTGATTAAATGGCCATCTGTGAAGCTCCTCAGACCACCTGACATAAAATAATACCCCAGCCTCACCCCATGACACAGGTCCCTCTTACTGCACTTCAATTTTCTCCATAGCCTTTATCAAAATGTGAAATATTCTTATTTAAAAGTCTTGAAATGCTCTGTATCTACCTGTTTATTATCATATCCTCTCTCAGGATATAAGACCAATGACAGCAGGGTACCAGTTTAATTTGTTTAATTTGAGTCCTCAGCACGGAGACAGTGGCTGAATCAGAGGCAGGCAGAACGTAACATATTTGTTGAATAAATAAACAGGTGAGAAAATGCGATCTCGTAGCTAGTTAGTGGTTGAGCCAGGATGCTAGTTAGTGGTAGACCCAGATTTCCCATGAGTTTATAAAGAATATTTTTTAAATCAGGATCCAGTAGAGAGAATCTTTGGAGTCAGAAAGCCCTCAGCTTTAAATTAGTGGTTGTTACCAGTTGTATCTAAATGTTCCCCCAAAGCCTCATAGGTGAGTTCTTGGAGGTCGCTGGATCTACGGTGTACGTGTGAATATGGATGAAGGGTGCTTGAATATGGATTAAGATATGATAACTACATTAATCCATTGGTTATTTTAACATCATTCTGGATGTGAATAATGGGAATGCCTACCCTGTGGGTATGGGTGGCACCACCAAAAAGGCTTGTAGCCTGCATGAGACAAAAGGGAAAGGGAGGTTTGCGGCTACTGCTGCTGCTGCTGCTGCTTCACTGCACGCTACCGCCTGCCTGCCTTGCCATGGACTGTTTTCTCTTCTACAATGCCCCTCTGTCATACCACCCTGCCTTGGAGCCACTTGACTATGGACTGAAACCTCTACATACCATGACATAAAATAAACCTTTCCTCCTTTAACTATGAGTGTTCAGTATTTTGTATTGGCAATAAGAGAAGCAAGACAGTGGTGCTTTGCCATTCTGGAAACATTGATCCCTTCGAGAGTCTGTTGAGAGAGTTGGGCTCTTTGCCCTGAGAAATGGACTAACATGAAAACAACATGTTCTGCAGGTGACTTCAAGGAGCTCCAGACGCTCCTTGGAAGCTTTTCTGAGCTTCCTGGATATGTGTCTCTGGGTAAGTCTTTTCATCTCTGTGGGCCTCAGTTACTGCTCTCAAAGCGAGGATGGTGAGACTGGCCTCACAGGGCCGAGCAGAAGATCAGACGAGGTTAGTGTGCATATCGGCTATTCAGAGATCCTTGAAGCCCCTTTCCCCTTCCCTACCTGAGCCACTGTGTGGCAACGTGGGAAAGAGACTCCAGGTACCTGAGTCGCAGGCTAGCCCCTCCCCTGTTCCAGTCTGCAGGACTCTCCAACTCCCACGCGCTAGGAGCCTTAGAGGCCCTACCAGGAAAATGGGATTACTGCTCATTTAAAGGGATGAATCAAATGAGATAGCAAAAGCCCTCGGGAAACATTAAAGACCTAAAAAAATATTTCCCGGGACATCCCCTCTGTGTGCCACAAATTGCTTTACTGTTTCAATTTCAGCTACAAAAGGCTCTCTGCAAGTCTGGCCTAAGGAGTTCAAGGATAATGTGGGTCAAATCCCATTATACCAAATCCTGTTATAGCACTGCTTACCACGAGGAAGGCTTCTCTCAACACTGAACTGCAGCTCCCAGGAGAGGCCCGGCTGGCTGCCTTTGTCTCCTGCCAGCCTGGCCCACAGCCTGGTGCTGTAGGAACTCCAGGCCCACAGTGCTCTCACCTGCAGTCAAGAACCATATTGTTTCATTCACATGGCTTCTGTTTTAATTAGATCCCCACACCTACAAGTCAAGAGAAGTCATAAAACAAACTGAGGTTTGAGGCTTCTTTTAAAAAATTAAAAGATCTGTACTCAGAGCTCAAGTTTCCACATGTGGCAATAGCTAGAGTTGCAGCCACCTCTAGTCTCTCCATGGCAACCGACCTGCCCCACGGCCTCCTGCCCCTCGGCCCTCACAATTCCCACCCTTCCACTCCATTCATGTCCATGTCTAGTCTGGAATCAAAACGCCTGGGAGTCAGGTCCCCTCCATCACATTCTTTGAAGCCGTATGAAGCCCCTCACAGCCACCATCTTCTTAACTCATGACAAACTTGTGATTTAGGTTTTACTATCTCTATATGTTAGATTTTAAAAATAAGGCAAAGTAACTCATGCAAGACCACAAAGTTAATAATAAGCTTGAGACTCAATCATAAAATTCCTGTTAACTAGATACATTAAAACTTCTAGCAAATAGTTTTCCCTTGTTTAGAGGGGCACTCACTGTAACTGCACTCTGGTACAAAGACTTTAACTCAAATAGATCTGTTTTCAAATCTGCACTCCGCAATGTACTGATTGTGAAATTTCATTTATATTCATATCTCTAAAATGAAACCTAAAATTCCTTCCTCACTGTGTTATTCACTAATCCTTTGTAGAGCTTAGTAAATGAGAATGAAAAAATGCTACCAAAAGGAAGAGCCATCCTGCAGAGTTCATAGAAGCAAAAATCACCATGTCATTTTTGTTTGGTTTTCCTCCTACTGAAAAATAAGAAAGAAATCTTTTTAAAAAAATACATGAAACAATGGCTTTCAAGACAGTAGACAACAGGCAACAAAGGACAGTGATCTCTGAGAGACTGGAAATAAACAAGATGAAGGAATCCTGTGATTGCCCCAGCAATACACAGAGATTCCAGGCCACAGCCCAGGGGAAAGTGAGTAAGGCAGACCCAAGAGACACAACTGATACTCCAAGAATATGGAGACAGCGAGAATTCCTAGTTTAGATACCAGAGAAGAGAGTCCTGAGAAAGACCTAGAAGTCTGCAGAGCACCCCCTCCGGCAAACAGCAGAGTTCTGAACAGCTCCTATAAACAAGGAAAATGCCTGAGGCTGTGGAAAGAACTAGCTGAAAAGACTATAGTCAGTTGCCACTAGCCAGACAGTAAACCCTAAACACTCATGGAGCATTGTGCAGAACACTCACCACAGCCTTGCTTTAGTCACATGGAGTAATTAGTCCTAGATTAAGCACTGCTCTAAGCCTCCTTAACAAATCATCAAAGCAAGACCCCCAAAACAGAACTATTTCCAAATAACTTGATTGCCTTCCAGAGAAAAGATTAAGAAGATTAATAAGAATACAAAAATATCCAACACTTAAAGCAAAATTCACAACATCTGGTGCCCAATCAAAGATTATTAGACATGCAAAGTGGGCACAAAAATAAAAACCATATTGAGTGGAATAAGCAACAAATCAAAACTGAGAATTTTCACCCAGATGTTAGAATTAGCAAAGGACATTAAAACAGTTAAGACAACTATGCACCATAAATTCAAAACGCTCACTAGAGATCTAGAAAATATAAAAAACACCCAAATCAAACTTTCAAAGATGAAAACTGTAATGCTTGAGATGTTTGAACAAAAAGATATGTCAATTAGTAATTTATGAGTCAAGATCAAGCACTGAACAAGTTTTTAGTCACCAAAGAACAAGGGGAGGAGGTAGAAAAAAGAAATGAAAAAACAGTGACCAAAAATTTTCCAAGGTTAATTCAATGACATATTGTGACCAAATTTATCAAAACTAATCAAGAAGAAAACATCTTAAAGCCAGCTATGGAAAAAAAGGCATGTCATGTAGAATGAAATAAAAACAGTTTGGTGGTACAAATTTCTTGTCAGAAAAAATACAGTCAAGGAGACAACGGAGCCATATCATTAAACTACCAAAAGACAAAAATCTGTGTCTATCATATGGTGAGGATATTTTTCAGAAATGCAGGTGAAGTGAAGATGTACAAACACTGCAGAAATAATCACCAGCAGGCCTATGCTATAAGACATCTTGAAAGAAGTCCCTTGGAGAGAGGGAACTACCACTAAGTGGAAACCAGGAACTACATAAAGGAATAAAAAGCACCCAGTGTGGTAACCATGTTAGTGAGTATATAAGACTTCTTTCTTATTTTATAAAAGTGTTTGTACAAAAATACTAACAATATATTGTGGGTTTTAAACCATGAGTAAAAGATGTATGACAATGATACTGTGAGAACAGTAAGCATAGAACTACATTATTGTACAGAATCAGGTATATTAGTACAATTACATTTTTACATATCAGAACTTTTAAATTTTAAATATCATTTAAAATGTGAAATGGGAGGAAATCTGACAAAAGACAAGAAGATCTTTACACTAAAAATTATAAAACATTCCTGAAGGGCACTCTAAAAGACACAAATGAATGGAATATACCAGATATACTTGGTCAGGGGTCAGAATACTCAATATTATTAACATATCAGTTGTCCCCAGTTTGATCCCAAATTCAACGTAACTCCAGCCAAAACATCAGGGAGCTTTTTTATATAAATTGGTAAACTCATTTGAAAAGTTACAGGAAATACAAAGAAGCTAGAATAGACACACACAGACACACACACACACACACACACACACACACAAATGATACACAAATTGGAATTTTTTAATTTAAAAGACTGAGCATAACATAAATGAGGATATAAGGAAATGGAAATTCTCATGGTGGTGAAATTAAATACTCTATATACTTTCCATGACCAGGTTTTTACCCAGGATAAAAGTAAACGTGTGTCCACAGAAAGACTTGTGCAAAGGGCTAAGGATGTGGCTCAATGGTATATAGAACATGCTGAGAAGGGAAGGGAAGCCAAGGGAAGGGAAGGGAGGCCAAGGGAAGGGAAGGGAAGGGAAGGGGAGGGGAGGGGAGGGGAGGGGAGG
>PVLD010029088.1:0-18505 GCA_004027595.1 Dinomys branickii | reverse complement strand
CTTTGCTCTGTTGAAAGTGGGCTGTGGGGCAGTGGTGGAGGCAGGGAGACTTTTAGGAGGCTTTTGTGAGTGACCCAGCGGCCCAGTTATGAGGTGTTTGGGCCAGGGTAGTTACCTGAGAGGCAGAGAGATGCGGACAGACTCATGGCGGCCAGCACAGGTGCTGGAGCCAGCATGGGCCTCATGGGCCCCAGCACTTTAACTCCAGCACCTCCATCCAAGTCACTCGCATCCTATGTCCGAAGGTTCCTCCCTGTTGAACAGACATGATAATAGTATATCCCTCAAAAACTGGGCCGTCCTGATGGTACATAAATGCCAAAGTCCCTGGCATATAGCAGTTACTTAGAACGCTGAGGTGTCACTCCTGCACCCTAATGCTTCATGTGGGGCCCTACGCCTCTAGTGTGGAGCAGAATGCACTTTTTGTTTCTAGTCCCAGGGAATGTGAAAATAGATTCGAGGAGGACCAGTCTGCAAGAAGCATAGCTAGAAAGTTATCCCAATCGCTAAGCAGCAAGGAAGGCGTCCTCCTTGGGAGCAGTGGAACTGAATGAAGCCAAAAGAAAAGATCAGAAATATTTTAAGAGCAAAAATAGATAGAATTTAAAACTGAAATGAACATTGGTTAGGAATTACAGATGATCTCCCCATTTCAGGAAACCCAGGGAAATGAGATTAAAAGCCTGACATGAAGCCTCTGATAGTTCATAGCAAAGAGCTGCCTCATTAATTGATTGGATTTCCATCAGGCCTGGCAATAATCAGATCCTGGGCCTGTGTCACTAGTCCTCAGTGACATTCACAATTAACCATTCCACAGTGCCTAAAGCCATAGATGACTTATAATACCAGGTAATGTTCTAGAAACATCAAGATCAAAATGCCAGCCAGTGGCCCCTCACTCATCAAATTTCATTTATGTTATGCTGTGCACCCCAACCTGATTTGTTTCTAATCATCTTGTGTGTATTTATTCAAGCCATTTGTTTCATGTGATTTGATGGTTTCTGAATCGAGCTTGCTTTCCTTAGCCAAAGAATTGAAAACAGATTTTTGTTTTATTATGATTTTCAACACCATACATATGTCATCTATATACAGACATTGTATGCTCGTTTTCTAAGTTATTTACATGTTTTTGAAATGCCCAAGATTTAAAAATGTGGAGATCGAATCCTAAGCTTCTTTAAGAGTTTGTGGACTGAGTCACATGAGGTGGGCAGAGTCCTAGGTCACTGAGCATCTCTTGAGCAATTGGTTTATGACAAACTCTTCGATTTAGTTATGAGACCTGCTCTCACCAAGCACAGAGAAGGCCATGGCCCGGATTTGTGTGCTCACCTTTTTATTCCTTTCCTTAGGTGTGTTTTTCTTTTAGGTGTGCTTCATCTGTATGTGCTCTGTTCATGCTTCGTAGCTGCCTGTTAGAACTGGATTGAGCCTAAGAAATAGTTCTTGATTGGTGGATTTGGGCTTTTAGACAGGTCTCTCCCACACCTAGCAGACTGCCTGCCACAAAACAAGCATCTAGCAAGCATTTGTTAAATAAGGGTGAAGGAAAGATATGAGCTGAAGCATCTGCTTAGCTCGATGTGCCCTTAGCATAATATCTTATTAATAATTATAATGACTAGCATTTGTCAAGTGTTTTCTTTGTGTGACTAAGTTTTTATATGCTATCTTAGTCTTTGTAATGATCCTCTGAGACAGGCGCAGTTTCTAGCCTAGTTTATAGGTGTGAGTTCCAGAGATAAAGTATCTTATTTGGATTCACTGAGCCAGAAGAAGAGCAAGACCTTCATTCCTACTCTTCACTGTACCACTCCAAGTGACAGTGCTAGTAGAAGCGGGTGACTCAGTCACTTGGTGGTACGAACCCTCTCTGTACCATTCAGTCCAGGCTACCAAACCCCAAGGCCTTGCTGTCCCCTTATGAGGGAGCAATAAACCAAGATGTGAGGCTTGCAGCTGGGCAGGTTCTAATTCCAAGAGTCACGGGCCAACACACTTGCCATCTTTTTTTAAAGAAATAAATTAAATGGCTGCACTCTGTGATACCCCTTCCCACCTCTGGACCCTCCATTGCTGTGGGGTTGAGAGATGGCTGGCAGCTTGCTCAGACTGCAGGGGAAAGGAGGGATAAGCCAATTTTGATTGAAATTCCACTGTGGGCACCGTGAGGAGCCCTGAGCCAGTGAAAGCTGTAGCTCCTCTTGTTGAGACTTGGCACTGGCTGGGACTGAACGTGGAGGACAGCCAGATCTGCAGCGAGTCCTGAAATGTGCCCTTTTGTGTCCAGAGATTTCTCTCCTGGTGCCAGATGCCAAGACTTCTTGGAGCTTGTCCTGCTCCAAGCAGCCTATGGGTTTCTTCCCCAGTGGGGAGGACCATGAAATCCTCTCTCCTCTCCTCCTCCTTCCCCTCCCCATGGTTACAGTGCAGCCTAGTTCACTTCCCTTTCTTCCTCCACCACCTTGCCCAGGGAACAAGGAGAAAAAGGGCCGCTCAACCCAAGAAACTCAGTCTCTAAGTGAAGAAGGGATAAACACCATAATGTGTGGGTAATTTTATTTATTCCTTTAACTGCCACATTCCAGCAAAAGTAATGTAGCTTACTAATTTGTAAGCAAGGTATTTTTAGAACCATGATATAATACTTAATACAATCCAGTACAATACTTATATCTTTATGTTTTTAGTAGTTCCTAAATAAGGATTTGTATTCTGCCACTTTAAAACATATTTCAATACAAAAGCAACAAAGAATGCATGAAAAATAAATAAGAAAATCAATCAAGCCCTGGCTGTCTGCATTTACTTGGATATATCCACAACGTCTGATTCCAGATCTGTAACCTTCTACCCAGAGCACTGCCCCCTTGTCTTCCTCCTCTTGCTGAACAGAAATGCTGCCCATGCTAGAGTAGCAGGCATTTGTGCTTGCTGGAGATCCCTTTGGTTGCAAGTGAGAAACTGCATCAAGAACTGGCCCACTACCAGCTGAACCGAGCATTTGCTTGGGGACAGACAGTCCCAGAAGGTGATGAGCCACTGCATTCTTCTCTTGTGTCCATTTTCTCTCTCCTGATTACCCTCCCCCATTCTCTATGTTGCTGGTTCATTTTCTGCTTCCATGGAGCAGTCTCACCATGGCCATCGGTTGCTGCAAGGTTGATTCATTCTAGCTTAGTGCCCAAGAGAACAATAGCACTGTTTGGCCAGTTCTAGTAGGAGCAGCTGCAGGGTGCACTTGCCTTTGCCAAGGTGTAAGGGCAGGGGGCGAGACACAGACACTTCACACTCTCCCTGAAGGTTCTGCCCGGGCCTCTTCTTCCCATCTCCCACACCCCATTACCTACCCAGTTCTGCTTCTTCAGGGTCTTTTCTTTCTTTCCTCCCTGTTGCTCTTAGGCTGATCTCATCCTTCTGTTGGGCAGGAGTAGCAGCCTCTACATGGTTTCTGTGTCTTCATCTTCCCCCAGTCTAGAGATGGTGAACCTTTTAGGGCTTCTAATTATACCAATAGCCTGCTGTGGCACGCTTGCCATAGGTTCACCACCATCTACCTTTTACATCAGAAGGACCATTCTAAAATAGAAACCCAAACACAAAGTGTGCCTGTGCAGAGTGCTACATCTTCTGTCTTCAGTGAAATAATTGCAAATCAAAGCCTTTCCTGACCCGCAGGTTCCACTGTCTAGCAGGAGCCCACAGGCTTTGATATCCCCCCTCCACTCCTGCCTGCTTGTTCTGCACAGCCCTGACCCCCATTCCTGGGGTCCCGGCTAGAATCTCCCCTGATCTTGGCTGGTACTTCCGGCCATTGCATTACCCTCCTCCATTACCATGCCCTCCTAATACATCTGTTGTTGGCATTTTATATAGGAAATGTTTACTTGTATAGTGGTTGAAGTTACCACTAATCATGACTAATAAGCCTACGTTTGCCAGCTCTTCCTCAAGAGGAGACATGAACTACAAGACAAGCACAAATAAACAAGAAATATGCTCCGAATGGCTTTTGTAGTACCTAAAACAAACCAACAGGAGAATTACCACCTAAAGGTTATGGAACCTGTGAGACTAATACTCTGCACACCAAAATAAACTCTGAATGGATTAAATTTAAAAATAATCAACTAAATATGGGTTAATAGATTAATACAAATTAGCATAAATTAATAAAATATCTAAATAAAGTAATTTATAAATTAATGTAAAGTTCAAAAAAATCACAAAATCTTTGGGAAGAAATACTGTATTTGAAAGACAAGAAGGCCCATTCTCAAGAAAAGAACTAGTGGAAGGGCATGTAATATGTAATTATCTAATTTAAAAAACTGTAGGTGAAAGAACATGGAAAATATAATTAAAAGACAGCTCTCAAATTGTTAAAAGTATTTCAAAAACTATGATAGACTTTAGGGTTAATGCCTTCCCAAAGTAAGAGCCCATAATAATTTCTATGAATAAGAAGGTATTTTTACCTAATGTAATCAGCGAACAAGGAATTTGAAGAATCACATAGATGAACTAACAATGGCTGACAAACAGTTAAAATGTTCAAACTTACTATCAAAGAAATGCCAATTAAAGTGTGTATGTGTGTATGTGTGTGTGTATAGTCTATCAAATGGATAAAGATTAAAATTAAAAGGTTAGACCCTTGGTGGGAATGAAAATGAATACTCTCTTGCCTTCCCACTATTTTATATAGTGCTATAATTTTTTTCTAGGAATGGAGCCCAAAGGCATAATCTAAAATGTAGGCAAAGACATTTAGATCAAGTTGTTCTATTCATTGTTATTTATAATAAGAAAAGCAGCTACTAAGGAGTATATTGTTAAAAATAAGTCTATATCACATTTAATATTATTCCAACATCAAGATTACTTTACGAAATACCTTTATGAATGTTAGAACACATTACAATTTAGTGTTTCCTGAAAAGCTCAACATAATATATATGTACATATAAATATATATATTATATAAACTTGATCTCAGTGTAAAGAAAAAAATGATAGAAAAATGGCAAAATGTAATTGTGGGTACCATTGTTGGTGGTGTTTCAGGTGCTATTTTAAAGTTCTGTGTGTTTTATATATATACTATATTATCTATACTGAACATTTAGTATTTGTAATTAGAAAAATTTAAAAATCTTGAACTCTAAGGTAATCTCACAGACTGTTTATTTCATCTCAGCATTTTATCAACCAAATCATGTGACCTCTTATAACCTGACTATTTTATCCTCATAGTAAGTTCAGTAATAACCTGCCTGTGGAAGGTAAATGAAATACACACACTTGCACAAATATTCTTGAGAGGGGAAAGGCTCACAATAGGAATGGGTTGAAAGGCAGTATTATTTATGACAAATATATTTTCTAACTTGTAAAAATATTATACAATAATAGGGATGGTAACAGGACACATTTTTGTGCTATTTCATCCTGCCATTTGTGGTATAATTTTCCTGCAACCCTTCTGTACTTTTTCTGGCCTATACCCAATGACTCCCCCAGGTCACTCCTCTGCCCTGAATTTGTGGGCTACCTCCCAGCCCCCCTAGTTTGGAGTAGTGCAGAAACCAAGCCAAGTGACTAGGCTGTGAGGGAAATTCACGGGAGGAGAAGACTGTGTTTCAGGTACAGCCTCCCCTCGATATCCAAGAGGAATGAGTTCCATGAATCCTGAGGACACCAAATTCTGCCAGGGCCCAAGTCCTGTATATAAAGTAGCGTAGTGCTTGCACACAGCCTGCACATCCTTCTGCTCTCTTTAAATCATCTCTCTTTCCTGTGCTACCAAAGTCAGTGTAACTGCTATGTGAATAGTTGCTACCCTGTGTGACAGGAGAAGGTCTGTATGTGTTCAGTACAGAGACAGTTTGACATTTCTTGGGAAAATTTTGACCCATGGTTGGCAGACAGGATAGACTGATGGAGCCAGGTGAGCCTAAAGCTAGAGAAGTACGAGACTGAACAAGGCACAGTAGGTGAGCTAGGATGGTTCTGGAACAAATTCTGGGAATTGAGGAGGCAGTGCCTGTTTGGGAGAGATTGGGTTTTCGTGTAGAACAGCACATGCCATAGCAGTGAGTTAGGCCTGGTATAACTAAATCAATAATTTACCTCTCTTTGATAGGGGTCGACTTAGTAGAGTAACAGTGTTCATCTAATGAACCACTGTGAGTCAGTAATGATCAGATAACCAGAGATTTCTAATAAGATTCAAGGGTTTTTTTGGGGTGTGTGTGTGTGTGCGTGTGCGTGTGTGTGTGAGTGTGCGTGTGCGTGTGTGTGTGTGTGTGTGTGTGTGTGTCTGTGTGTAATCAAACTCAGGACCTTGCACTTGCCAGGCAGGTGCTGTACTACTGAACTATATCCCTGGCCCCAAGATTATTTTTTAAGCAAGGCAATTTCAAGTAATTGGTGGCGCCTGGACTCTCCAAAGGAAGGAAATTTTCCAGATCCTCCTTTGGATGTAGTAGATTGAATATAATGCTCCCATATCAGTAGCCTTAAACAGATGAATTGCTGAAGTTACCCTCCGGCCTTCAGGCTTTCTAACAAAGGGTACAACTGTATCAAGTTGAGGAAACAAATGCGCTCTACCTCCAAATGTGGGAACATACTTTCCTGGTACCCTGTTGCTGTCTGAGCATCTCAGTACTCAGATTTCCGTATCTTCCCTTTTTCATGCCTGGACCACATACTCTTGGAGCACAAGGCTGGAAACAGATCTTGCTTCAGCACACTCATCTACACATCTTGTGTCAGAGCCCTGTAAGCACTGATCGTGCTGAGCTATGCTTCTGACTCGGAGCCAGGGGCATCCAGGACTGTCTTCTTGCCCCATATTTTTCTATCTTTGAATATCAAATCTGGTTTTCCCTAGTCGTGATCCATTTTTCATAGAGTTTGTAGCTTCTATTTGGGGAACTTTTGAACTTTTTATTTCTTAATGATGAAAAATGTTCAGCATTTGCAACTGTAGAGAGAATACATCATAAGCCTCTGTCTTAGGTCAGTTTCCCTGGAAACAGCCTCTGGAGCAGAGGTGTGGGTGCAGGTGGTTTTCAGCAGGGCATCCAGGATCAGCAATAAGCAAAGGAACTCGGGCTGGAAGGCAGAGGACTTGGGCTTCAAAGCAGTCTCCACAAAGACCTAGGCCCATTCCCAGAACTCGAGAGCTGAGACAGCCCTTCAGGAATTTGCCCTGGTTTGGAATGGTAGACATTCACATCCTCTCATTGTCTGGATGTGAGTTCTCCTACCAGGAAGAAGCCTGACCTAGGGTATGCCGACTCATAGGCTAAAAGAAATGCCCCTCTAGAGACCCAGGGAAGAGTCACCATCTGCCTTTGCTCCCAACATCTGCAGTACCTGAAGGGTGACAGAAATCCACACAACAGCATCCACTACAGACCCAGCCATGGCTCTCACCATCATCCGCTCACAGCCCAGCCTGCTTTCTCTCTGCTTCCACGTACCCCTCCCCAGCCCCTCGGCTTGTTTATTTCTTGCTTTGTTTTGTTTAACAACTTTATAAAGGTGTATAATTTTTATATCATAAGATATATTCATTTTGGGTGTGTAATTCAATAGTTTTTAGGAAACGTTTACCAAGTTGTACAAATACCATCCTAATCCAGTTTTAACATTTTCATATGCTGAAAGCAAACTTTTCAAAATTTTTGTCTGTTTTTTTCGAATCAAATCACATTAGTGAGATTTTAGGGCAATTAAGTTCTTAACTGAAAGAATCTATTGATAGGAATAAAGGCATGAGGTGCCATTTAGCAGTTACTTGAGGTCACATAAGTCCTTGGGAGATGTAATGAAATGAAAGCTATTTGCAAAGAAAATGCCTTCAGTTCCATCTGTTAAGTGGTTTATTCCCAGAGGTTATCTAAAAACACCACCTCTGACAAAGGCTTTGTGCTTTGTAATTCTTCTGCTTTATTTCTGCAGATGAGAACTTGGGTGAGAGGCAGGGAGGCTGTTTGAAGGAGAGGTAGGTGTGAGACAGCAGGCAGTGAAGGAAGAAGGAAGGAGTAGCTCCAATGGGACTCCATCCTTCTAAGTCGTAAGGAAGGAGAGAAAGAGCAGGCGTGGGGAAGGCAGGTCAAGACACCAAGATGGGAAAATTCCTCTTGTTAATACATAGCTAAGGTAGAAAGTGGGCTTGTTCTTCCTTTTGTTTTGTTCAGTAATCGTATTTGTCATCTTTTTAATGCAATAATGGATCTATAAAAAGAGGATACTTTTTAGAAAAAGAAAATCCACCGTGTAAATGTACAGTTCAGTGGTGTTTCGTATGTTCACAAAGTTGTGCAACCACTACTAAGAATTTACTTACCCAAGATTAAACTCTATATCCTTTAGCAGTCTTCTATGGTCCTGAGAAAACCCTGACCTATTTTCTCTCTCTAGAAATTTGCCTGTTCTGAGCATTTCATATCAATGGAGTCATCATATGCAGCATTTTATGTCTGGCTTCTTTCCTTAGTATAATGTTTGTAATGTACTTATAATTTGTAGCAGGTACCAGTACTACATTCTTTTTATGGCTGAGTAATAGTCCATATCTAGATTAAATGAATATTTCATATTTTGTTTATCAGTCGATTGATGGACATTTGGATTATTTCTACTCTTTTGACTGTTAAGAATAATGCTACTGTGAACATACTAGTTTCTGTATGAACACGTATGTTCAGTTTTCCTAGGTACCTACCAATGAATGAAAAGGCTGGGTCATATTGTAACTCTGTGTTTTAACTTTTTGAGGAGCTGCTAAATGGTTTTCCAGGGGCTGCTCCAGTTTCTGTTTCTTGCCTTGAGCAGTAGGTAGGTTCCAACTTATCATTGCCAGCACTTGTTATTTTCCTGTTTTGTTTTGTTTTGTTTTGTTTTGTTTTAAAGTTTCATCCATCTTGGGCTGCATGGAGCAGAAAGGCACGTTTATGAGATACCAGCAGCAAAGGAAGACAGACGTTAAACACGGAGGTCAGGCTCAGTGCTTGAGACTCAGTGCTGTACCCACAAAGCTTCTTGCTTTGTTTTCAGTGGTAAGGTTTGGCAGCATGGCTTTTGGGAGCCTTTATTGCTCACTGGATGAGAGGATGTACATTGTGGGCTCCTTTGTTGAACAGGCCCTGCCCTGTTTTTTAAGAACCTTATGAACTAAAGCTCATATTATTTTCAAATAAACATATACACACATGCACACAAAACACACCCCCAAACCACAACACTGAAAGCCATGTGCTCAAGAGAATAAGAATATTAAATAATTTTGGCTGCAAGCATACTTTTACCTACAGGAATTTTTGAGTTTTTAACCCATGAAATGTATGTGGATTTCTGTTTTTGCTTTTTCACATATAGGAAGGCCTTCAAAAGACGTTTCTTCCACAAAACCACATATCGAGAGCAGTAACTTTGTTGAGAGTAGGTCCTGGGGCCGTGGTGTTTAGATGACATTTAGACTTCTAATCAGCCTTGCCTTATTTTTGTCATCAGAGATACTTTTGATATTGGGCCCTGCACCTACGGTTATCTGTAGAACTATAGCTGTCGATTGTCACTTCTCAAATCTGCCCACTTGGGGCTCACACATCTTAAAAAAGCTTGCTGGAAGTTGAGAAAGTTGGAGTGGTAGGTGAATATAATATAAATGTGAAGTAGTTAAACAGAATGGTTCAGTGTTATTCAAGGGGGAGACAGCCTTTTTGATTCTATTGGAAACTTCAACTTACTGAACACTGTCCACTCCTGTCTGGGAGGCTATCCTGCCCTACTCTTATCTTTCAATTTAAATGTGAATCTCATCCAGAAAGACCTTCCCAAACACATACATCCAGAATAATGTTTGACCAAATATCTGGCCACAGGGCCCAGTGAAGTTACATAAAATTAACCCTCACAGCCAGTCGTGGGCAGTACAGCAGAGATGGCAAGAAGCTGCTCCAGCCTCTGGTCTGCTCCTGGACATAGTCCACATTAATTGAACTCTTCTTATTCTTACTTGTTTTGTTTTTAAAGTTCTAAAAATTATTTTAAAGCAAGCATGCATGTGTGGTATCTTTCAGAATAATCAGAATAAAAAGTACTTTTTCAGAGTGTCTTGTGGAACTGCGGGAAGTCATTATGTGCTAAGTCCTTGAGAATAAAGAAGGGGAAGGCTGTGTGAAGATCACACAGTTGCAAGTATGAGCCAGGGACCTGGAGTGTGGGGAAGTTATGGGGAAACTGACACGTGACTCCATTTCCCTTTAGGATAGTTTGAAGAAGAGTTCCTAGAATGACCTTTATCCTTGGAACCTGAAAAGAAAAAACACTGGTAGTTGCCATAAGCTTTGGGTTTTAGGGTCCTCAACCAGAGTGACCCTTCTGTTGAAAAGGATAATGGCTAGGCCCACAGCCTACCGGAAGATAGTTTTTACTGTACCATGCCCATAAAACTCCTGGTGGCAGAGGGTGATTCAAAGTGTTCATTGATCAATCCATGAAACTAGAATAAACCATAGCAATTCAAATGTAGCAAAGTATGGGGTGAAGAAGCAGTTGGTATGTTCATGCTTGTTTAGCCATTAAATCAGATTATAACAAAACAGCATTTCTGAAATTATTTCAATAAAAAATTTGTCCTTATAGAAAGAGAAATGCAAAAGCAAAAGCGTGAATAGGTCTGACCCATACTTTAAAGCTAGGCTAACAGACTTTGCTAGATTTCAGGCATGATACATAGAAGCCATTAATTTTAAAGTGCAATCCAAATCTCAGGACAGCAATTTTCACACTATGGCTATTCATTCTTTGAGGTAGTAACATCTATTCTTAGTAAACCTTAGAAATACTGGCTAAAACCTTTGTCATTTTTTGTAATGTAAAGGCTCATACATAATGCAAACATGGTAAGGTCTTAAAGGCAGTTTAAAACGTGTTTTCGAACATTATAGTATTCTCATTCAATGTCATGTTGTATCTTTTCCCCTCTATACAAAGTGTGAAGGATGAATGCATGGGTGCTAGAAAGGAAAATAAAATGAATCCATCAGTAAAAATTACTTTTCACGACTTAGGTGCAAGAACACATAGGCAGCGTGTTCATCCTGTTGCCTACACCATAGCCCTGCTTAGAGATTTTGTTCTATTCTCAGCTTGCAACATTTGAGCAGAGAGAGAAAGAACCCCCTACAGGGGTTGCATACCTGGCACCTGGTCTGTACTGTGATCTTAATTCTAAGGAAGTACATTAACTGACAAAAGATATTTCAGTGTGTAATCCATATCTGCGCAACTGCAAGGGAAGGCTTGCAAACAGGTACCCATCAAACTACAAAAATGACAACAAACTGCTGTAACTTAGCTTCCTTCATCTGTTTTGACTGCTCACCCTGTCCGTGTGGCACAGACTGGTCCATGATAACTGCCAGCCAGTCATTAATGTCTCGGGGTCACTCCTATTCTTGTGCACTTCTCCATATTACTAATGCTCCCTTTAGCAGATCATTCCAAATGGTTTTTTTGGCATGATTCTTTAATTGATGTTTATAAAAATATGCTGAAATGTTCTGTCATTTAGTTACTTTCAGATGTGACCTTCTGTTGCATGGGGGAGTCACTAAGCCTTTTCCTCTCAGGCTTCTTGTGTAAAGGCAAGAACAGTTAGGTGGATCGAACATTTGATGGTTGGGCCAGGGTCTCAGAGTGTGGGGTGCCTCCAAGCACAGAGGAGACATGGGAGTGAAACAGAGGGTTAGTCATGCAAACCAGCAGCAAGTCTGGTTGGCTGGCAGAGTTGAGGATGAATGAATGAGTTAATTAGGAGAAGCTTGAGAAAAAATGGGCTCAGCAGCCAGTCTGCAAAAGCAGGCAGGCTTCAGGTTGTTAGAGGAGCTCTAGGGCACAAGCATTGAGCATCTGCATGGCTGCATAACAGCACCATGCTCAGCTAGCTCCAGGCCTGACTCACTATGCTGTTCCATGCAAAATAGGTCTTTGCTTGGCAAATACTTAGTTTGCTATTCTCTATGTCAGATACCATTCTCAGTCGAGGGGATCAAATGAGGCAGACATAGACCTGCCTTCGTGGAGTTCACAGTCTGGCCGCTCAGGACAGCAAGAGAAGCCTTTCTCAGATGAATGTGCTGGGAATTAATTATAACTGTTCTGTGTCAGGCAGAAATACAGGGTGCTAAGAGAAAATGGACTGTGGGACCTAATTCAGTGTGGGGATCAGGAAAGTGTTGGAGACCACTACAAAGTGGCCCTGAGCTGGATTTAATATTAACCAATTGGCTTTCCATGTTTACTTGTGAGTTGTCTGAAGCTTAGGCACCTTTGTCTAAAGATGGGCAGTTGACTCATAGTAAATAAACTTCTATGGGTCACTGGTCACTGCTGAGGCCTGTATTGGCTTGTGAAGCTGTGATGCCTCAAAGGACAAGATAAGACTACAGCTGAGGACATTGGCTCCACCCCTAATTAACTACAAGGAGACTCCAGCTGCAGGCTCCACACTCCTACAATAAATACCAACCTAAAGATAAGGTAGTTCTCCTGATTGACGTAATTTACTACTTGGGAAAATTCTCCCAAGGTCCTGCAAGATTCCGCATTTTCTTGACTATCCTCCTCCTTTGTTTGAAAACCAAATAAATACGAAATTGAGGCCCCCATTACTTGTCTTCACTTTCTGACCTACTCTGAGCATATGTGAGGTTGTATAATTGTTACCAGTTTTGAGCAGTCACTTACCCAGGATAGATCAAGATGTGCTTACAGCCAACTGGCAGGTCCCCATATGGGCCTTGAAAATTTTCTGTACTATCTGTCACCAAGTTCTACTCCTAGACCTCTTTTAGACCCTTCGGCTATCTCTTTCAGTAGTTCTCTGTCCAAGGGAAGTTACTTTAATACTAGAAAAAATATACAGAAAAATAATTGTGCTGTCAAGCGAAATCTTCCTAATTGGAATTAATTGCAGAAAGGGCAATAGGTAATAGTCAAAGAGCTAGTTATGAAATGTTTGCAATATTTAATTTAACGTATTCAGGAACATCTGTTGGCACAAAGATCCCCACTGCCCGAGTTCCACCAGAAGGTCCCAGCTGGTAATGAAGTACTCGTTAACCTACAGCATCTCAGGACTTTAGTCATTTACTTATTTGCTTAATGTATTTTGCAGTACTTGTGTTTGAACCCAGGGCCTCATATATGTTAGGCAAGTGGTCCACACCGAGCTTCATCCCCAGCCTCCCCTAATATTCTACTCCTCCAGGTCTGTTCTTTCTCCATGGTCCCTGTATTAGTCAATGTTCTCTAGAGAAACAAAACCAATAGAAGATACTGATTGATTGGAATTTGCTTATGTGGTTATGGAGGATGAGAAATCCCGTGACCTTCCATCTGCAAGCTGGGGACCCAGGAAAGACAATGGTATAATTTAATGCAAATAGAAAGACCCCTGGCACCAGTGGTGTGAGTACCAGTCCAAAGGTAGAAAAAGAAGAAAAGACTTGATAGCTCAGGCAGTCAGAAATGAGGCAAAAGCCAAGAATTCTTCCTTCCCCTACCTGTTGTTCTGTCCAGGCTGTCAACAGATTAGATGATATCCACCCACACTAGGGAAGGCCATCTGCTTTACTGAGTTTATCAACTCAAATGCTAATCTCACCCAGAAACACCATCACAGGCATACCCAGAAATCATCTGGGCACCTTAGGACCCATCAAGCTAACACATAAACTTAACCCTCACAGCCCCTATTTGAAATAACAGCCCCACCATCTACCATCCCTCAGTTCAAAAGCCTGGGTTACATCCCGTGATCTTCTCTTTCCTGTATGTCCCATACTTCATCCATCAACCTTATGTACAGTGTCTCGAGAACATACCCCTTCCTCTACTGCTCTCTGATTCCCGTGTCCCTTGGGGGGGCCATCGTCACCTCCCTCTTCCTACCCACAATCTGCATGCTTCCAATTTACCCCTATAGCCCATATCCACAAACAGCCAGAGTGATTTTTAAAATATATAAATCAGTTGGGCACTGTGGTGCATGCCTGTAATCCCAGCACTCTGGGAGACTGAGGCAGGAGGATTACCGTTTCAAGCCCAGCCTGGGCAGTTAAGTGAGATCCTGTCTCAAGATAAATTGTACAAAAAGCGCAGAGGATATAGCCCCGGGCAGAAGCTCTAGTAGTAGTAGTAGTAGTAGTAGTAGTAGTAGTAGTAGTAGTAGCAGCAGCAGCAGCAGCAGCAGTGAAGCAGAACTTAAAAGAAAAAGAATTTAGTTTCCCGAACCTAAGAGACTTTGCCCTTCTTCTGGCTGTTGTTCTTTGTTCTAATATAGATAAAAGCAGTAAATTTTTGTCCTGTAAGTGAAGTTTTATAACTTCCTCTTCCCATAACATCCTGTTATACCCAAGCAGGGCCACCAAGATATACTAAGTTACAAAAACTGTCACAGCTTGACAAACTGCCTTTGTTCTGTGCCAAAGACCAACCCCCTTAAGAACATGTATAAAAATGGATTCCTTTCTTTGTTTGGCACTCAATGCCTTTGGACAGAAGTCCGCTGAGCCAGGTTTACACCCAAATAAACTGTGTTCTCTCCAGTCTCTTGAATTCTGCAATAGTAGTAACAGTAATAATCATAGATCATTTTACCTGAACCCCTAAAAAACTGTTCAGCACTTCCTTATCAAATGTCGAATAGACCCACTCTGCTTGAACCACAGCTTGTGGAACCCTGCTTGATCTGGGCTTTCCTCTCTTGCTATCTTTTGGAAACTCTCTCCCATGGCCCATCACATGCCAGTCACTTGACTTCCTTTTGGGTGTTCAAATAATTGCAGACCTGACCCTTCCTTGGGGCCCTAGGTGGGCTCACACCTCTACCTGGAAGGCTGTACCAAGCTGTCATCTAAACAATTCTAATCTCTGCACAGCATTTCCAACCCTCTGGTACTTTCATATTTATTTACTTTTCTTCTCCTACCGGCAAAATTGTTATACTAGAGAGTCAATTGAATAAAGCGCCCCTTTAGGAAATAAAACAATTAAAATGTTTCTGAATGATTCTTTTTTGGTGGAACTAAGTCCTTTATGTTAGACAAGATTAACTCTTTTCTATTGAAGTCTTGATCATGCTAATAGTTTAACTTATCCTTTAATCCCTTTCTCCTAAGAAGTACAGAAGTCAAACATATGAGTCTCCACAAACAAACTTTACACACAAAACTACAGTGCCTTTTGCTCTTTATTGTCCATAACCACTCTATGGCCCCTGGAGGTGTGGGCAGCTGGGAACTAGAGTGTAGTTAGAAAGTAGGGAGGGAAAAAGGTGATGCTGAGTCCCTGGGTCCCATCCAGAGCAATGCAAGATGGGTCCCACATGACTAGAAACGCAGTGCAGCCGCAGAACTGGCCAGTGTGAGTTTTGAGATGTCCTTTTCTGAGCAGACCTGAGAAACAGACAGCTGGTGGTTGCAGACCTTCCGTGGAGGCAGCATGCGCACTGTGTTAAGGACCTGTGTCCTGGGCTAGCCCTGCCCCAGGCCTACACGCACAGACCATGCTACTCTCAGCAGCATTCCTTCTGGAAATGGGGAACTGGAAAGCACAAGCACCTGAACATGGGCTGTCACTGCAGCAGCACACTCAGCCTCTACTGCTTGGCTTGATGAGTGCCTCATGGTCGGATTCTTCCCCACTGGGTCATTTGCTAGGAGCTCTTGCTCACTGCCACCTCCAGTTCTTGTCCTGCCTCTCATGGTCTCTGTTTCCTTCATGAATCAGCTGCAGTTTGTCTGAATTTCCATCAGCGAGACATGTGAGAATCCCAGAAACACAGATGTGGTTGAGAAATTCACTCCAGGAAGGCTTTGTAATTACTTAGTTCTCCTTGTGTGATGCTCCGCAGAGCACCCAGCTGTAGTCACGGTGTGGCAGTTCATTTAGTCTCTGGTGGTCTTGACCTAAACTTGAGCTTATTTGTGTGTTTTGTGGTACTAGGATTGAGTGCAGTGGGTCCTGAGTTATATCCCCACCCATTTTTTGTTTTAGTCTTTGTTTTTGAGACAGACTCTTGCTAAGTTGCCCAGCCTGGGCTTAAATTTGTAGTCCTCCTGCCTCAGCCTCCTGAGTAGCTGGGGTTTCAGTCTTGTGATACCATACCCAATTTGAGCCTTTTTTCTTAGTGCCCCAAACACAGATCAATGTTACACATCAAATGCTGAGCTGTTTAAGGTACGTGCTTCACACTTCTCTCATTGGCTGTAGTGTTTCCCTGAAGTTAGCAGCTCGCCATAAACTCCTTTCACTAGCTCATTTTCATGATAATTCACTGTTTTCCACTTACCCTAATATGCCTCCCCCTTTTGAGACAGCTCAGATTCAACTCCTCCTGCCCTGTTCCTGAGGTCCGCCCTGTCTTTCTGTCATCTTCCACAGTTCTTTCACCACTCCCCTTCGACCACCATCAAACCCATTTATACTGTGTTTCGTACGACTGTGTGTAATAACCTCCCCCGCTGGACCGAGGGCCACTTAGAAACAGGGACAGCTTATTACGTGGCTGAATACAAGATTGTTCAACAGAGCATATCCTAAAAGTAAAGAAAATAGTGAGATTTCCCCTAATTACCTTGAAAAAATATGAAAGAAAATATACAAAAATATACCACTTGTTGAGGAAATACATAAACAAAAAGCATGAATATGATACCCCATTGCATGTGTTTACTAGAGTGGTTGTAACCCACGCAGATTCATCTTCTCACAGTTCCAAAGGCTGGAAGTCACAATGTCAGCAGGGTTGGGTCCTCCTGAGAGTCCTCTCCTTGTACTGTAGCTGCCACTTCTTGCTGTGTCTTTATGTGGTCTTTCCTATGTGCAAAGCATGTTTGGTGTCTCCTCAATTTCCTTTATGGGTGTTGGCGATGGAACCCAGGACCTTGTGCATGCAGAGCACCTGCTCTCCCATGAGCTACACGTTCAACCTGTCTTCCTCCCCTAAGGACCCCAGTCCAGCTGGTTTAGGTTCCACCCATTTGATCTCATGTGACATTAAGTGCCTCTTCCAAGGCCCTACCTCCAAATGCAGCCACATTCTGAGGTGTTCTGAGGAATTAAGACCGCAACATAAGGATTTTAGAGGGACGTAATTCAGTCCATTACATCCAGATACTAAGAGGGTAAAATAGCCAGAATCAGACTGTAATAGAACACCAGGGGTTAAAGGCATGCATTTGTATTTTGGAAATTTCTGAACAGATGGAGGCCTAGCAGATACTGTGAAATAGAACTCCAAGAATAAAGTACTTTTTTAAGGATATGTTGAAGGAGAAAAATATTGAGGGGCAGGGGTTGTGTGAAGTTTTGTTCTCTCTGGAGTGGGTGAGGGACCCCCCTCCAGTAGGAGGGAGGGGGACCAAAGCCAGATATGGTCGTGGAGATTGCAGGCAGCGGCCTAGGTTGATGGGCTGCTGCCCTGTGTGGGAAGAGTGAGGTTATGGGTGCTGCCAAGGTGGGACTAGGTTGAGAAGATGGAGAAAAGAAACTTCTGTTCTCTCCTGGGTTTAAAAATGTGCCTTCCTCTCTTCTTCAAAAATGCTGTAGCCTCTCTTAATCACAACCTGTCTGCTTCAAGAGTACCTTCCCTGTAGGAGGACAGATGGATCTTGTAAGCCCTGGCTCTAGGGCACATTAAGAGCTGTTGCTGTTGAGTGTGTCACCACATCTTTTCCGCAGTCCTTGCTTGTCACGGGATAGCTTTTGTGAATTGCAAGGCATGCCTTCTGGGCCACTGCTTTCCCTACCCCAGCATCAGTGAAGGTATTTCTTAGACTCCTCACGGCACTGTACAGGTGGCCTTCTTCATATTACTCCATTATGTCCAACTGACATGCTGTAGTAATAGATTGATGGAGCCCACCTTCCAGCATTTAACCCAAGTTCTTCCTTCTCGTGAATGTGTAAATAACAGCATGGTATACTGACAGTTACTAAGGGAACATGGTATACTGACAGTTACTAAGGGAACATGGTATACTGACAGTTACTAAGGGAACATGGTATACTGACAGAGTTACTAAGGGAACATGGTATACTGACAGTTACTAAGGGAACATGGTATACTGAAAGAGTTACTAAGGGAATGTGGTATACTGACAGTTACCAAGGGAACATGGTATACTGACAGAGTTACTAAGGGAATGTGGTATACTGACAGTTACTAAGGGAACATGGTATACTGACAGAGTTACTAAGGGAACGTGGTATACTGACAGTTACTAAGAGAACATGGTATACTGACAGAGTTACTAAGGGAACATGGTATACTGACAGAGTTACTAAGGGAACATGGTATACTGACAGTTACTAAGGGAACATGGTATACTGACAGAGTTACTAAGGGAATGTGGTATACTGACAGTTACTAAGGGAACATGGTATACTGACAGAGTTACTAAGGGAA
>PVLD010029087.1:0-18577 GCA_004027595.1 Dinomys branickii | reverse complement strand
GGAACTGGAGAAGGCGGGAGGGCAAGAAAGGAAGAAAAAGACAGGAACAGATAAAACAAAACAAAAAACACATTAACTAGGGACATGTCCTGGTATAAAAACAAGAGCAATCAAGAAAAAGAGATAAAAATTGTATAATTTTACAATTTATAAAGCACAGGAGGCAGCTTGATCGAGGAGTCCTAAGCAACGTGGAAAGAGCCTATCCGAGTGCTGCCATCCAGATGCTCGAATATGGCAGTGCAGGGAAGATAAGCAGGTGGGAGGCGAGTCCACCCTCACTAGAAAGGAACTGAGGCAAGAACTGAAGCCCACAGAGAGGGTGAAGAGAGAAACTTCAACTAAGAAGGAGGTACACAACAGTGCTGCCTGCGGTCCAAACCTGCCAACACAGGGTAAATGCGGGCAACTCCAGAGGCCTCTACAGAGATGCAGCGGTGGAGGGGAACCGCAGATGTGAAGGACTGCACTCGCCACAGAAGGCTTAGCTCGCCCTTGTGAGAGAGTCACTGGCGTGGAGACATTTTGGAAGGAGATCAGTAGAGCTCAGGACTCAGAATGGCTGCCGGCTCCATCTAGCAGCTCCCAGCTGGGCTCAGAGCCCTGGAATGTATGCTGATGGATACTAAGCCACCAGAGGGTGCAGGCTCGCTGGCTTTGGGGGATAAATCCACACAGACGCAGATGCTGAGCCCATATATTATTTAACCTAGACAGCAGAGACAAACCCGGAAGTGGACTTTTGCTGTTGTTGGGCTTTTTGTTTGTTTTGTTCCTTTGTTTCTCTTGGTTCTTCCTCTTTGTTGTGGTGGTAGTTCTGTCTTTTCTGTATCATTTTGTGTTTGTGTTTTTTGTTTAATTTTTCCTTCAATTTTTGAGCTGGTATATACGAGTGTAAACATGTGTCTATCCTCTTTGTGGTTTCGCTTGTGTTCAGTTGCTCACTTTATCTCTTCTTTGCCCTCCAAACTTCTGCACCAGTTTCCTAACATTAGCATGAGCCGCCCCCCCCCCTTTGTCCTCTGGCATTCTAATCTCTTCTTGTTCTTCCTTTTCTCTACTTTCTTCCTAAAGCACTTGAAATTTTCACCCCTGAGGGCAAAATTGACATACTAAGGACTTGTATACATCCTATAATTTTTTGCTTTTAGACTTTGTCATAAAATTAGAAAGCTTCTTTGCTTCTGGAAAAAAGGAGAAAAATGTCTGCTTTAGGGTGCATCTCTGCTATCAGTGGTTGACAGAGGGGGTAGATAGAGCCCAGATCCATGTTGACTGACCCCACAGGTCAGCAGTAGAATTAGGGGGTGGTGGGTAATCCCAGAAAACCTGGGCCTGTGCTCCCCTGAAGTTCAGGCTGCTTCTGGTTTCTGGCGGTGAGTCTTAGACCTCAGGTTTTAGCCCACAGCACTCCAAGTGACTCCTGCTGACTTGAACTGTGTGCCTGCCTGCTTGAACTCTGCTGCTTGCTGGCTTGAACTCAGCTCCTTGCAGGCTTGCACTCTGCTCCCTGAACTTCTGCCAGTTTGAACTTCTTTGCACTTTTCTCTGACATTTGCAGTCACTAGAAGGAGCCAATCCTCCAGGTGTTTTGAATTCTGACTTCTGTTGTCCCTTTCCACAATGGCCGCTGGTGGATGTATGAACTTCAGTTGACCTGGTGGTAAAAACTCCAAAAGACTCAAGATCTTTTATTTTAGAACTCCATTTTAGAAGTCAATTAAACTATAGATGAACTCACTCCTCACCCTCTCCTTTTTTAGTTAACCATAAATTCCACAAAAGAACAAATTGTAACCTAAGTAACAAACAACAAACTGAGGAGTAAGCTAAACATTAAACTGCATCCTCCCTGACTTCTGAGAAATGTAACCCTTCTGACAGTTGTGTGGCACTCTTGTAAAATTCCCCAAAATGAAGTAATGTGGTTACTCCAGAGACCTGTAATATATGAAAACTCTGAAGAACAAAGACAAATGGCCAGGGGCTGGGGATATAGCTCAGTGGAATAAGCTCTTGCCTAGCAAGCGCAGGGTCCTGAGTTCGATCCCCAGTACCGCAAAAAAAAAAAAAAAAAAAAGACAAACGGCCAATATTTTCTGACTCCTCTGTGTTGAATTGTCATCTGTCAGCTGACAATCCTGACTTGTTAAATAAAGCTGATGTTATGGTTTGCGTCTGGATGTTACCCCAAAGCCTCAGGAAGTCATGGGGCAGGCTTTTAGAGTTCATGACTGAGCCACGATCCAATGCTGGGATTATGGGTGTGAGTGCTGCACCCGCCCTGGGGTGGATGGCTTGTGTATGTAAGGCACAGAGAGAGGCTGCCGGCCACCGCTCCTCCTTCAGCTCTTGTGGCTTTTCCTGTGTTTCACCGCCGTGAACTCTCGCCCTCTGCCCTGCGCCTCTCTGCCTTGGAGCCAGCCAAGTACGGACTGAAATCTCCATAGACTGCAAGCTAAGTAAACTTTTCCTCCTTTAATTTTGGATATTGGGTACTTTGTCTCAGCAAGGGGAGAAAAGTAAGCAAGATACCTGACTTGTTCCAAATTCTTTGCCTCTGTGAGTGCTTTCTTGCTGACCTGTCATAACAGAATAACTTACCAGCCACTTAAGTCTGCAGTGTCCACTGCTCCATTCCACCGGTGTGTTTCTTTGTGGAGGCCTCAGGATGGCCAGTAGTCACTGTGCCTCTGTGGGTTCAATCCATCCCTCCTACGCCATGAGCGTGGGTCAGGGAGAAAGCACTGCTTGCCACCTCCATGTTCTGTGCTGTGGTCCTTCTTTGGTATCCCCGTGGGCTCTAATTCTGAGTCCCACAGACCCATTTCCCTCTTACTCCTCCTCTTCACATTGCTGTATCCAGCACTCAGATTCCAGCTACCGGAGAGGCTGTTTCTCTGCTGCTCCCCACTGCACCGTCTTGCTGGATGTGCAGTGATTATTCAATTTCTATGTACATTGCCATCCAACAACTGTATGGTGTTGTACACATTAATATCATGAAGAGGTATTAACAGAATGGATTTTAGACTTTTAATCATATATATATATATATATATATAGAGAGAGAGAGAGAGAGACAGAGAGAGACAGAGAGAGACAGAGAGAGACAGAGAGAGACAGAGAGACAGAGAGAGAGACAGAGAGAGACAGAGAGACAGAGAGACAGAGACAGAGAGACAGAGAGAGAAGAGATGGACCTGTCAAATATCTTAGCAAAAGAACTTCCAGAGAGCAAGGTGTGGGAATCAAAATATAAGAACCAGTCACCAAAATGACAGTGAAAAGAGGAAAGGATGTGCAAGGCTATCTCAGAGAAAATTTCAGAAGAGGAGAGAGAAGGTGTAATGAAGTTGCCTAAGCCCTTGCCTGGCGAGGAAGGACAAAGCCTGTGCTGTGAAGTAGGGCTGTGAACAAGCCTTGCTGTTGACTCTGCTGGTGCCAGGGGTTCCTGGGCCTTCCCCACAGGAGAAGGTGAGGCAGCCTGGGTCTGTGAATGCAAGGTGGCAGAGGACTGCAAGGAGATGTTGTAAAGGATTCGCCAGCACCAACCTTGATCCCAGCAGCACCCATCCTTCTGCAGAAAAGTATTAGAAAGGTATCCGGGCAGCAGTGAGCTAGCAGGGGGATCGGCGTGGGAGCTCTCTAGGGCTCCTTCTGCTGTAGCCACTGTGGATGAAGGCTCCCGATGAGATGCGTGAGTTGCTATGGACTCCTGCAGGTACACAGCACATGGAGAGCGCATGAGCCCTGCCTGCCCTAAAGTGTACAGCCCAGCACACATCTGTGACCAGTGTGGAGGGCATTAGGTACCATCTCCCTGCACATCAGAGGTCATGCATTTCTTAATTTTTCCCCCCAGAACCATGGCTGATAAGCCCCAGGCAGTTGGTGGCATCCATTTCCCCTTTCCCTTCCCACCCTACTCCATCCAGAAGGACTTCATGGCGCAGCTGTACCAGGTGTTGGAGGCTGGTGAGATTGGGATATTCGATGGTCCCACTGGCATGGTGAGTCTGTGTGGCACTGGATGATGGCCGAGAACATGAAGGCTTCTGCTCCTCCCTCAGCGGAGATTTTCATGGCTGGAAGCTGGGCATCGTGTTTCCTCAGCTTACCTTTCTGAGCTGTCCTGACTCAGCTCCCACAGCAAATAATTGTCAGGAGGAATTTCAGTTTGTTCCTCTGTTCACGTTGCTGGCCACGGCCCTTCCTGGTTCACAGTCTCCTGAGCCTCACATGTGAAGCTTTGAGGCCCTTGGGCTTTGGGTTCCTCGCTCTTGGCTCAGGTCCACTTCTCTGTCTCTCTGTGGCTTCTAGATCTGGTTATTTTCTCTTCTGATGGTTTTGTTTGTGAGAGTGTGAATCTCTTGACTTGTGTCCAGGGTTAGTGGAGTTTGGCAGGAACGCAGCAGAGCAGTGTTGACCCCACCTTGCTTACCCTGAAGTCCCTTCGCCTCCCTTTCGGCCTTTCTATCCCGTCCCCTCCCCCCTCCACATGTCTCCTCCCTCTTCCCAGCCCTTGTGTGTTATTCCGTGACCTCATCTTGTGTCTCCATTCCTGTGGAAACCTGCCCCCATCACTCAGTTCCCCTTTGTGTTCCGGTGTCTTCTAAACCATACCTCCAGGGAGGGGCCGAGCCCTCTCACACCCTGGGCGGCATTTCATTAATCAGGCTCTTTCTCATGCACAACCTCCCTCCCACCACTGCCTGAGATGCCTGGTTACCCTACAAGTCACTCGTGAAGCCTTCTGTGATTCCAGCACCTGGAGATGGCATCTTAACTTGGTGCCTGCAGTGACCTGAATGGTGCTGCAGCTCTGGAAGGGTCACTAGCTAGACTTTACTGCAGTGTGTGCTGTCCTTCCAAGGGCACATTACAGCCTTTCCACTGCACACTTTCCAGGGTATCCTGCACTTGCATATGCCCAGCCCCAAGCTCGACTCCCCTACACCCAGAAGCTGCTGGAAGAATGAGTGAATCGCCTTGCCGGGGTATCAGATTTGCAGCGAGGTGTCTGGGGTGGTGCTATGCGAGATGCCATCACCCATTCAGGTGCTCTGACAGTATTCTGTTAAGTCTATTCCATGTCGTTGTGCATTTAGATTTTGCTTTGAAGTTTGTTTTATTTTTGTTTGTTTGCCTTTCTTTTTGGAACAGTGGAATAACTCCGGGCCTTCTCCATGCTGGGCAAGCATCGTATCACATAGCTATGTCCTCAGATCTCAGCATTTCACTGTACAGACTTTTAGCATGTTCATCCCCAACTGTTTTTCTTTTTTGTTTGATTCTTTGCAGTTCTGGGGAGGAGCCTAGGGCCTCATGCATCCTAGGCAAGCATTTTATCACTGAGCTGCACCACCCGTGCCCTCTGTCTATAACTGTGGTGGTCTTTTTACTGGATAGAGCCATGTAGGATCTCACTTTACCCTTGTCTCTGTGTTAGAGTGGCCCTAAGATTGATTTAGGGATAACTTTGACTATAAGCTCAGGGACTTCTGAATTGTTTGCCAGTAGAAGTATTTGTGAACTGCGGTATGACTGTGTATATTTACAGTCATTATCTCTTCCTTTACCTTTGGGTAATGGCCTTATTTGCCTCTTTTGATCAGTTTTGGCTTGAAGTCTGCTTTGTCTGAAAATAGGATTGCTGCTCCTTCTTGTGTTTGGGCTCCGTCATACGGAATACAGTTTTCTCTTCTTTTTTAGTCTGTGGATTTTTTTGGATCAAATGTATTTTTATGTGCTATTGGGTTTTGGTTTTTTTCTCCAGTCTACCAATTTGTGTCTTGCAAGGGAGCAAAGTTTTCGGCAGGTTGCTGCACACTGAAAATTATTACTGATCATCACTGACTTACACTTGTCATTGTATTATTCTTCTGGTGTTGATTCTTTTGTTTTTGCCTTTTGTTTAACCACTCACTCTGCTTCATGTAACCTTTCCATCTGATTTTGGGGGCATTGGTGTCTTCATGACCCCCGTGTAGGATATCTTTGAGCATTCTTTGAAGTCCTAGTTTCTTTGTTGCAAATTTCTTAAGATGTGTCATGGAATGTCCTTATTTTTCCATCAATTCTGAAAGATAGTTTTGCAGCATATATTAGTCTGGGTTGGAAATTGTCTGTCTTCGGAGCATGAAGCACATTAGTGCAAACACTGCTGGCTTTAATATGTTCCCAGTGGGACCATAGTTTATGTCTCGCTTCCAGCACCACTTGTAGCACCAGTGGTACAACCTGCCTGGTGGGGCAGTCATGCATGTAACATCAGTGGTTCAAGCTAATGGGGACATCTTACAATTCATGTTGAGAATGGGCTTACTTTCACAAGTAATTCATTATTTTCCTCTAATAGCCTTTAAACTCTGTCCTTGTGTTGAAGCTGTGGGATTTTGGCAGTGAGGGATTGTGGGAAGGTCCTTTCTGGGCATCACTCTTTGGGATTGTACATGCCTCCCTGTTGGTCTTAAGGTACAGGAGCTCTAAGTCAATGATCACCTGTTTCTACACTATCTCCTGGATCTGACACACTTCTCTCATTCATCATTTCCACTGCCTATATTATATATTTTGATTTTTTTATCTACTAGGTTTCCCTTTGATATTTTGGTGTTTTCATGGGAGACTCTAGTTTGGGGGTTGTCCCTTTTCACATCGTAGCAGAAATGATTATTTTCAAAATTCATATTTTCTCTCAGCAGCCAAGGAGAAGCAGCCCTCAATTGGATACTTTGCTGATTTGGCTCCTTAGCTGAAATTTTTTTTTTTTTTTGCGCGGTACTGGGGATTGAACTCAGGACCCTGCGCTTGCTAGGCAAGCGCTTATTCCACTGAGCTATATCCCCAGCCCCCTCCTTAGCTGAAATTTCATCATTAGTACAAGCCCAATTCACACCAGGCTGAAGAGGCTTCGGATGCGCTCCCCGCCCAGTTTCAGGCAGGGCTGTGTTCCCTTGGTGTTCACTGACCTTCCTCATCTCCATTTGCAAAGTCTGCAGAGTCACCATACCCCTGAACATTTCCTCAGCACCTGAAAACCCTCTCCGGCCTCCCCAACCCTGTTACAATGCTGCCTCCATGCCCTCTGCACTCCACATCCCGCTTCCCAGGCAACTCAACCCCGTATTAGGTTTTGCAGAGAAGCGGGACCAATGCAGAACAAGGAAGGAATTCCCTCGTGAGTTGCTGGAGACCGTGATTCCCATGGCCAGGAAGCTGGAGCTGAGCACAGGCAAAGTGCAGTTCCAGTCGGAAGCCACAGGCAGGCAGAGACTCTGTCCAAGAAACCCCGCCAGGCTTGGGACATCCTTCTTCCTAACAGCCCCGGTAAGCTGTCCAGGGGCTCCTGCAGCTTGGGTGAGTCCTCCACCCCCAGATGCCCTCCCACCACACTCAACTGGCCAGGGTCATCACTGTCTTGACACCAGCTATGTCCCTCAGGCCCTCTAATGTCACAGCCTTGGGGATACTCAGGGCACCAGGATGTGGACATCTGGGAGTGTCCTTGTTCCCTGCCCTGCTCCCCTTACCCTCTGTCACCCCACTGTGCCCATGGCTCCTTCTCACGAGGCTCCTGCTCTTCACTGCCCCATTGGCTGGCCTCACATCAACTGAAGTACTCAGACTAAAACCCAGGCCGCTTCCTACTGGAGGCCAGGAGCAGACACAGTGATCAGTGCCCCAGAGCTGCACGAGTTCACCCACCCCTGGCGAATGCTCCCTTGGGCAGCCTCTCAGTCTGGCTGCCGACCTGCTTTGTAACTCTTGGTAACCAGTAACCAGGCTTGGCCAGGGGATGGGCAGGGCCTGCTGCTACCTGGGAGGCAGTGCCCAGGGCTCGGAATGGTCATGCTGTTTAGAGATGGCTGGCAGAGGTGCCCAGACCAAGAAGCCAAGCCAAGCACTGGCCCCCTCACCATCACTGCCCTGGGCCTGTCAAGAACTTCACAGGGCTCTGAGGGTTGGCAACATAGAATTATCCCTGGAGAACAGCAGCTGTCAGGATTTTGCCCACACTGGAAAGAGGCACAATTAGCCAACTACACAGAATGTGAGTGTTGAGTTTGTTACAGTAGAAAACCTCACGGTTTATTCTGTGTGAGACATCACTCACTGGAGACCCTGGAGAGCTGCAGAATCAGTCCAGCAGTGAGGGACTGGTGAGGGGAGCAGCCTGTCATGCCAGGAGCGTCCTCTTTCCCGGGGAGCGAGGCAGCTGGGGTGCCATCTGATGGGTCTGGAGCAGCACTGCCTTGTAGGCTCTTACTGTCCTGCTCAGTGATCCCGGGGTGAGCATGGGAAGCCATGACCATGTACAGGGTGAGCAGATGATGACAGAGAAAGGGGCTTTGCAACCCAAGGAGCTGGCTCAGATCAATCTTGGGTGGAGCCATAGAACAGGGCGTGTGGTAAGAATACAGGCCCGCCAGACTCAAACTTGTAGCCAGGCTCTGCAATCACTTGCACTAAGTTTCTCCTCTAGTTTTTCTCCAACAATATTTTTGTCCTGGCTTCCAGGGCCTTCTTTAGAGTCTCAGGTCATCTGAAAACCACTGGCACCTGTGCTGGGATTGGAGGACGATGTGGGGCGAAGGAGCCCCTTTCTCAGGAGTGGGTCCACCCTCCTTCATTCACGTGGACATGGGTGCTCTGTGGTTCTGGGTCGCTCCTGTGTCCCCATTCTGGAATTCTCTCAACTAACCTGGGAGGTGTTGGCCCTGTGAGCATCTCTGTGAAAAGTGTAGCCTGAAGATACCAGGGCCGGTGCTGAGACAGTGATGGATGGTGGGACATCACCCCCTCTTGCAGGCCTCCCCTCCTCGGCCTCAGCATCAGTGTTGCTGGGCCCCATGGCACTGTGTTCCTGGCCGTGCCCTGACCTCGTTGTGTTTGTGGAATTCCACCCTGGTCCGCAGCTCTCCGTTAGCTGCATGCACCTATCTGCAGCCAGTGTCCAGTATCAGCTTCTGGGGGGCTGTGTTTTGTTCCTTATCCTGTGAACTGAATGCAGGCAAGAAAGGCCTCCTGTTCATGTGTCTTCCCTGAACAGAAATTACAAGTACTCGAGGATTGGTATGTGAGCTATTTTACTCATGGTGACAGCTGGAAAAAGCTCTTGTGGAGCTAAAATGAAATCCAGAAATTACAATTCAGTAACATTAAAAAAGAAAACCACAAAAGTAACCCATCCTGGACAAAGAGACTAGGAGGTAGTGATGCCCAACTGAGGTTAGGAAAAGCCAACAGTTTTCCCAAGAAGCCAATATAAAGTGCTTCTAGCAGCCCAGATCACGTGATGAATGCAGAGCAGTTAAGCCCTAGTGAGGTAATAACGTGTTAGCGGTGTAGGGTGCTTTATGTTCTCACATCTCCTTGGGTTTAGAAATAAAGGGTGATGAAGAGTGTGGTGGTACACATCTATACACAGCACTGCTGAGGCTGAGGCAGGAGGTTCTCTGAGATCTGGAGGCTAGCCTGGGCTACCTGGGGATTTCAAGGACAGTGCAAGCTATATGGCAACACCTTGTCTCAACAAACACACAGACAAAGAAGCACAAATAGTAGGAGAATATTGAGAGAATCATGTCCTGATAGTTTTACATGTTTACCTTTGCTTAGTTTCACAGTTCGGATTCCAGCAAAACCCCTAAGAATTGTTTTAAGGATAAAGACATGGCAAGGTACCTTCCAGCCCACCCTAAGTAAACGTAAACTGGGGAAACAATTTCTGTGTGGATGGTGTTGTACATGCGGAAGTGTGGACACTGAGAAATACACTTAAGATTCATGGGAAAGAGCTTGTTGGGCTCAACCAAAGGGTGCACAACTTTCGGGAGTGGTGGATGATTGCTGGTTCCTCTTCGGTGTTGACTTTCTGAGGGCACGGGGGCCTGTGTATCCGCACAGCAGGGGCAGCTGGAAGGCAGGGGCTCCCCGCATTCCATGACATCACTACCTTCCAGTTCTCTGCAGTAAATGCCTACCGTTGCCCGGCACTCCCGGCCACAGCACACTCCCTGGAGTCTGAGTCTGAGCAGCAGGCAGGATCTTCTGCTCTGCACTCGGATCAGGACCTGGTTTTGTCAGTGAGATTCTCAAGCCCGGTGGGATGTGGATCAACTTGTTCCCGCAGTGAGTCCCTCAATGTTCTCTCTGTCCTTCCTCAGTCCTGCTCCAAACTACTGGTTTCTTTGTTTTGTTTGTTATTTGTTTGACTCTGTTTGTTTGGGCAGGGTCTTGCTATATAATCCAGGCTGGCTGTGAACTCAAATGTAGCCCGAATTGTCTTTGAATTCACTGCAATCCCCCTGCCTCAGCCTCCAGCATGGTGGTGACAGGCGAGCTCCACCAAGCTCAGCTTGATTCTCTTGGATTTGCTCCGAGCTTGTGCATGGATTTCTCCACATCCCTTGGATGTCCATCTGACCTCACCATGGTAACCATGGCGGTACCGCTCAGCCCTACTGCAGGGTCTGAAATGAATGTGGGAGAACTGGATGAAGATCTGAACTCTCAGATTGGAGAGTGGGAACTGCGATCTGAACACCGCAGACCAAGTTCTGTTACACCCGGAGCAGCTCTGGGCTCCCTGGACAGCAAGGAGCCGAAATGTGGTGAGTCATGTAGGTTCACAGGGACCAAAATGATATGTTAATCTGTTTTTCCTCTAAATGAAATGGTCTCCAAAAGTGGTTCTTTTCTTCCCTCTATCAAAATGAATCCCCCTTCACACATTCCTAGGAAGGTAGAAGTTGGTATTTTCCCCTCCGTTTCCCGCCTTCAGCAGGAATGGCCTGCTTTTCTTAAGAATAGATCAGGCCATTTTGATGAGGTCGCTCTGCACCCCCTCCCATACCCTCCAGACATGTACATCTCTCTTGGCGCAAGGTTCTGGGACCAGAGAACTGGCCTGGCACTGAAGCTTCTGTGGAGTCTGAGTGGGCAGAGCTCCCTGCTGGTAATGCCAGGGTTGGTGCTCAGGACAGGTTTCCAAGGAGCTCAGGGAGATTCCGAGCCTAACTGAACCTGAGGCAGCCATCACTGTCACCAAGGAGACCAGGGCCTGGAAGGGCAGGGGGAAGCCCTGCTTGGTGGGGCACAGGCTCTCCCCAGGAGTGCAGGAGAGCCAGTCCCTGTCATTCCATGGAAGGCGTGTCTGGTACACCAGAAGGAGCAACTCTCTGTCTCTGCGAGCCAGTGGGTCTCAGGAAGGGGGCTGGACAGGAGGTCCAGGTGGACCTCGAGGGTCTGAGCTCTGAGCCGTGAGGCTGCAGTGAGAGGGGGAGTGTGGAGGGCAGCGCCAGCTGTGGCCCACCCCATGGTCATGTGCAGGGTGCCCCTTCTACGGTCAGCCCATAGCTGGAGCCCCTGGGCCTGAGCGGGAGAGAGCAGTGGTAACTGTGGAGTGAGGGGACAGCTCCTGGCACAGCACAGTCACCAGAGGGAATGTCGCCTGCTCTGAGCCTGAAGTTCCCACATTGACCTACAGTGTTCTCTCTGAAAATTCATTGGTAGGTTGTTGTTGTTTTTTTTTTTTTTTTTTGTCAACTTAAATGGACTCATAAAATAATCAACGAAGAACCATGGGAAGGAAATCCCAGATTAGCTTTGGGAAGAGGCCACCTGGATTTCACTCCTGTCATCCTTGATCCTTGCAGACAGATTTAATTGCAGGAAAAGATGCTGAGGGTGACAGGGAGAAGCTGCCCCGGGCCCTGTGGAGAAAATGTGTGGAGTGCGGGTGCCATGCCATCTGGAGCTCTGCTCCAGGAGGCTCTTCCTCTGAGCCTCAGATGGCTCCTGTGCTGTGGTCTCTCCCCGTCCCTCCTGCATGGGGTGGCAGTGAGCTCATGAGTCCCTGCAGTGACCTGCTCGCAGCCATTTCTGACACAGGTTCACACTCACTGTGGGTTTTCGGTTCCACCTGAACATCAGTGTTACAGTGTCGTGTATTCACTGTCAGCTCCTCATACTGCCCTGCCGTACACTGTATGCACACGGCCAGGTAAAGTTTTTTTTTTTTTTATCTCTGAGAGCCTTGTTCCTCACAGGAATCCTGGCCCACGGCCCTTTCAGTGCTAATCAAAGAACAAAGCTGGCACTGCTTTATGTCCCGCTGAGGGTGTAGGCGGGGAGGCTGCAGGCTCGGCTGTCCCCGTGGTCCGGTCGCTCATTCCGACCTCAGGGATGCGAGTTCTGACTGCGTCAGGCCGGCTGAGTCATTTGTCAGTGTCCTTGAATCACAGCTTCTCTGTCCTTACCTCTGAAATGGGGATTATCAGATATTAGCTACTGAGGAAACCAGGAAATAGATATACAGAAACACTGCCCCTGGTGATGAGCTATCCGTGTCCTTGCTGTGCATGCGGGCTCCTCTGCAAGCGATGCCCAGAGCTGCATGTCCAGCTGCCCACTGAGGCAGGGCGTATATCTTTTCTCAGGGGCTGTGAGGTCCAAAGATGACGTTGATTCTCTGCTAGGGTGGAGGCTGTACCCGAGAAGTGGGAGCTCTCTGCACAGCTGCCCCTGGTGGAGCAGCTGAGGTAAGGGGGTGTGTGCAGGTGGTGGGGAAGGGGTGTAAGTCCCTGAAGGGGCCACTCAGCTGTGAGAACTAGAGCGGGAGAGGGTCAGGGAGGGCAGGCAGGGAAGAAAGAGGTGGCAGCTGGTGCACTCAGGTTTCTCTGAAGACCCTCGTTTGTCCTTTTCAGAAATGCATTGAGGTCAGTTTCCCACAACATAAAATGAAGGAAAAGACAGTGGACAGCTGTGTACTGAATGTGCAGGGGGCAGCTTTGGTGTGGTGCCGTCCCTCCCTCATCCCTCTTCCTCCCGGTCACCTTGTCCCTGGGGAAAGTGGGTCCCACCTCATGCATAAGAGCCGTGTCTTCCTGAGCCTGCAGAGCTCTGCTCCTGCACTTTCCCAGCGACCCCACTGTACGCAGACAGGTGTCTGTGTCGGGTGTGCATCCCGCTCTGCGCAGGGCACTGTGTCTCTGTGGACAGGGAGGGAGACACCTGGCCTGGACTACAGAAGAGGAGATGAGGGCGATGTCCGGGCGGCCCACAGGAGCACTGAGCCGTGAGGGCCAGCCCTTTAATATGCCTCCTTTCCCTTTCCCACAGGGCACTGTCCGAATAGCTGCCTGAGCTCTGCTTGTAGGACCCTGGGATCTCACAAAACCTGTGTCAGGGCCCTGCGAGTGCCCGCACCACTCTGCAGGTCCACAGAGCTGCTTCTCGCCCTCCTGGGCTGTCCGTGCTCCTCATTCGGAAGAGGCAACAGGAGCTCTCGGAATTGAGCCACAAGCTGAGAGAAAGGAGAGAAGTGTCACTGCTGCTGAAGGAGGGCCTGGAGGTCCTCCCGAGCAGAGATTGCCCCGACAGCAGCAAGGGGTGCGGCCACTGACAGGGTCAGCCTGAGGGCTGCAGGCTGGGTGAGCAGCTGGTCCTCTGCCACAGCCCAGGTGGGGAGGCCGGAGGCCCTAATTAAGTTGAGCTGCTTTAATGTCCCCAGTGCACAGGACCCTGCGCCTCAGAGTGATGTGTCTGACAAGTGTCCTGGTGCCTGTGTCGCATTTAGAACTGGGGCAAATTCAGGAGTGCCCCTGGGGGACTCAGGGGATGAATACACAGTGTGGACATCACAGCCTTGCAGTGCCCTTTGTCCCTGATGGAACCTGGCCTCTGTCTTGAGGGTCTCGCCTAAAAATGAAAGTTTCCCAACCCCCAGCCTGAGTCTTTCTGCACTGAGTGTGTGTGACTGATCATTTTATCTCTCCCGAATTGCCGTCAGAAAAAATGGTAGTGTGGTCTTGGTCACTGTCTTTTATTCAGAAAGAGAATAGTCGTAAATGCACTTAGGAAAGCTAAAGACCTCACCTTTTAGAGTTGGTCTAGGCCCTCGATCCCGTAGGGCCCAAGAGGTTTCAGCACCTTCTTCCAAGAGAATTTCCCAGTCTTGACACAGCCGAGCTGGTGCGTTCCCTTCTCTGTGAGCGAGGGACCACAGTGATGGCTCTTGGTAACTGAGGACCGCAGTGTCCCTCAGGTGCCCTGTCTGCTGTGCGGCCTGTGGGTTTGGGAAGATGAGTATTGACATGGGTCCTATTCCGATGTCTTGCAGAATAGGTCCCTGGTCTACAGGTCCTTTGTGTCAGTATGAACATCCCTCCCTCCACCTCTCCCCAAGATCCCCAATGAACCAGGTCTCCGTGCATCATCTCTGATGTGGTTTGCAGTGATTTCCTCCCATTGTGTGTCTCCCTCTGAGTGATCCCCAGAGCAGAGGTCAATGTTCTCAGGGTGTGACTTACACCTTCTTTCTTTCATGCACTGTGCCTTTTTGTGCTAAGAGCTGCCCCAATCCAGGTCACATAGATTTTCTTCTGTGTTGTTCTTTCTTTTGGAAAAAATTTTTCTTTTTCACTTGACATATTCTTCCATTTTATTAAATTTTTCAGAAACTGTAATATCTTCGTCTGGAGTTGTTGGTGTGTGGCCAGTGCCTGTGCGCTTGTTCTGTTCCTCTCATTGGAGACTCTGCTTTCCACACGAGTGGCCCCAGCTCCTTCAAGAGCTCCGTCAGTGACGTCTGATTCTGGGCTCCGTTCTCAGGAGCTGCGCTGTGCTTGTCCCCCCAGCCCCTGCCCCGTCAGAGCTTTGGCTTTGATGTCTGTTGCTGTTGTGTTTGTTCTTCTGGGCCTTTTGACTCCAAATAAACTTGAGAATCTATCTGATGTCTTCAAAGTCGTCTGCTGATTTTAAATTGTCACTGCTTGAAATTGCTAGATGGAGAACCGGAGAACTTATATGTTCACAGTTCTGAGCCTGACTCACATATGTGGGTGATGTCTGCACTGATGTAGCTAACCCTCGAGCTTTTCCTTATACATACTTTGCTGGGTTCAGGCATTAGAACTTCATTTAGTTTGCTAATATGTCACTGGCTGTGTTTTCACTTCAAATTCCACACATTCGTTCCTTGCACACATTAGAGGGCAGTTGATTAGTGTTGCCTGTGGAGCCTGAATTCTTCCTATAGTTTCTTTCATTCCCAGCAGGTGTTTGTTGTTGATATTTTGAGATCTTTAAAGACAGATAGTCATATTCTTCTCAGTGCTAAGAAATTCTTTACATGTGAGTTCTAGCACCAGCTGAGTGTTTTATTTTTTAATTTAAACACTTTTGCTCCTTTTCCCTTTGTATTTGGTGTTTGGAGATTTCTGTTGCTATTTCTGAGGTGACCAATTTTTTCTGAGTCATAGCTAGTGTATTCTGATCCTGGCAAAGGCCTTCTGCTCTTCTGCTGTGGTCAGTTTGTATCAGTCGCTTCTGTGTCTGCTGCCCCCCTTTACCATTGGACCTGTGGGCCAGTTCTGTGCGCTGCAGTGTTGCCTTGTGGGGCTGAGAACGCTAAAGGTCTGCCTGGTCTGCTCTCCCTGCAAACACTGTCCTCTGCCTTTTAGTCGTCTTCCCAGTGTTTCTTGGAAGCCCGTCGTGAGCTCCTGGGTGATGTGAGTAGAGGTTGATCCAGTGGCCAGGGAGGGATTTCTTTCTCTTCTAGGGTTGGAGCTGCAGTTTCCACAGACGAAAGTCTCCTGTGCTTCCTTTGTTCCTGTCTACTCCAGTATCTTGCAATCTCTATTTTTTTTGAGACAGTATTTTACTATGTAGTTCAGGCTGACCTGCAGCTCCCAGTGCTCATCCTGCCTCAGCCGCTGGAGTGCTGGGATTATAGGCTTCGGACAACACACCACGCCCTTGACATCATTTGGACGGTTCTGCTGAAAGTCTGTGCCTGTGGTTCCTCAGAGTTGCTGTTCTGCTCCAACACAAGAGCCCTGTGGATGTGAGGGCAGGTGTGGAAGGAGAGGAAGAAGGGCAGAGGCCTGGGATGCAGCCTCTGGTTCCCCTGTGCCTGAGTCCAGGGTTGTCACAGTGCGCCTGCCCCCTCTGCCCTCTGTGCACAGCAGCCTGAGATTCCCTGGGGCCCCCTGAGAAATGAGCAAGCCCACAGAAACTGGAGGTAGTGGAGCGCTCGTATGCTCCCGCAGGAGGAGAGGAGCCCTCATCCCTGTCCCTAATCAACAAAGTTGTATTGCAGATGAAATAAAAACTGTGGGTTTTACTTTGTCTCTGCTACCAGAGCATGAAAGGACGTTTCATCCTGTATACATGACTTTTCTATAAATGCAATCTATTGCGGTGAGATACATACTGGAAAGATAGCAGTTGTGTTTATTTTCCCTTCCTAATGTAGAATTTATCTTAGTGGTCCTATAACGCAATGTGCATAATAAGTTATGCACATAAAGTATCTGTTTTTCTACCTGAAGCAGAGATTGTCCCAGGGCAAATGACTAGGAGTATTAGGGAGTCTTCCCAGAATATTGTAGGAAGATTTCAAGGGAAGTCACTAGGTCTGTCTTTCCCATCTCAGTTTGTTTCTTCTTCTGTGAAATCATGCTCCCTACTTGGTGGAATTGTGACAACTGAGTGAGACCTTGTGTATGAAAAGACTATGAGGGCTATGCTGCTGGGAGTGGGGGAGGGACGGGCTGCTGTTACACCACGTGGTGCTTCGGGTGCAGTGGAACAGGTGCCCATTTCTCCGGCTGGACCAGACCCGTGGCCTGGTGCATGGCTTTGAGATTTCAACCTATTTGTATTTTAGTGCCGCTGTGCTCCTGTCCGTTTAGCCTAGGGAACAACCTGCCCAAGGGTTGTGTCAGTTGTGGATAGAGGCCAAATTCATGCGAAGTAGCCTGCTCGCTGCCTCTCCCAGACACTGTCAGCTCCTGCTTCCCTGGGTGGCCGGGTAGCCCAGCCCCTGCCCACTGTCCTGTCCGAGTGCTTCTCTGGCAATCTCCTGTGTGAAGATCAATGCTCTAGCTCAGGGTGTCTGCAGCTGATGTGTTTGGGCGTCTCTTGTTCCTCCTCCCATGTAGGGTCTTCCCAGTTTCTCTTTAAAAATGAGCTTGTGTGGAAATACACTGTGCAGCCGCTTTCCTGCTGACACGTGCAGGTTGTAATGAAACCACTGGGGGCGTAGCCCGTCACACAGAACACGTGACCTGACGGCTGTTGTTCAGTTTGTGTGAGAACTGCCAGCATCTCTGCTGTGCTGACCGGTTGAAATCTATCTTTAGGAAAATGAGCTGCTTTCCACCTGCCGGAGGATGGGGGCGGAGATGAGGCCTGCTCAGGTCTGAGTGTGATTTCTGTCCTTCAAAGGACCGTTCCTTAGGACTCCCAGGATGTCCTTCCTGGCTATGGCTTGGAGTTCAGCATCCATCCTATGTGTCACTCCTCTGCTGTACAGTCATACAAGGAGGTTCCTCCACTCCTCGAGGTAGCTGTCTGGACCAGGATCCCTTCTCTGCGAATCCAAAAATGTCCCCAAAGTGCCCCCTACTTTTTACCCTGGATGGGCTGTAAGAGTGGAAGCCAGGTCTGGTGAGCTAAACAGTGCTTGGAAAAATGGAAGCCCTTTCCAGTGAGGAGATTTGAGGGGGTCACCAACCCCTTGTGATGGTTAATTGAATAAGAAATACTTCTCAGACTAGATTAGCACAGTTCTGGGTTCATGGAGACCACTCTAAAGCAGCCCTGAACCTGATTTAAATTAACCAATGGGCTTTTCACATTTACTTGTGAGTCTGTCCAAGACTATGCTCCTTGTCTGGAGATGGGTGGTGGACTCATAGTAAGTGAACATCTGTGAGTCACTAATCCCTACTACAGCCTGTAATGGTGGATGAAGCCAGAATGCCTCAAAGGATAAGAGAAGATCACAGCCAAGCACACCTGGATCCTACCACAACTAGGTAAAGAGTATACCTCAGGGATCTCCCTCCTGGGTGGACCAACTTAATACCTTACTTGGAGAAATCCTGGAGTGGCTGCACCCTTCTTGAGTACTCTGTTCCTTGCTTCTGATAACTAAATAAATACGACCACCCAGAGAAGGTCTTGGCCTTAGCCTTGAGAGACTCTCAAATTCTGTGAGAGTGCTTTGGTCTGCCTGGAGCCCAGAAAGCATTCCATTTGCTTTTTTATTTAGCCTTCGCCATACAGTCAATCAGGAGATTGTGGACCTGACCAGCCGCAATAATAACTAGGGGTATTATTAACCCAGTGCTGTGCATGTCTGCATGATTGATTTAACTGAAGAGGGAAGACTGAACCACCTTGAATGCAGTGGCTCCAACTAGTATGTCTGTGACCTTGATGGTATAAAAAGGGAAAGAAGAAGGAAGTTTCACCTTTGCTCCCCTGGAGGAGCTTTGCCTTCACCTGCGGACATCCGCCTCCAGGCTTCCAGCCAGACTTCAGCCTCCTGTGCAGAGCCTCGGTTTCGTGATAAAGACTCACAGGGGATTCTGCAGTGAGCTCTAGGTCTTCCTCCTGTGACCACATCCTCCTCTCTCCAGGGTGCTGATGGACTTTTACATTCTCTGCCCTTGTGTATAGTGTTTTATGTTAACGATGATCTATCGCAGGTAGCCATTTCCATCTCTCTTCTCTTTTTCTTAGCAGTGCAAGAAAAAGAACTTGCCCAAGCAAAAGAACT
>PVLD010029086.1:0-18526 GCA_004027595.1 Dinomys branickii | reverse complement strand
TGTTGGTTTGGTGCTCATGAAGTTCTTCAGTTGTTCTTTGTCATGGAAATATTTTATTTATTCATTGAATTTAAAGGATAGTTTTTCAGGATACATAAGTCTGAGTTGGAAGCTGTTTTGTCTCAGAATCTGTAATACCTCACTCCAAGCTCTTCTTGATTTCATGGTTTCTGTTGAGAAGTCTCCTGTGATTCTGATGGGCTTTTATTTATAGGTGATCTATTTTTCTCTAGCAGCTTTTAATATTGTGTTCTTTTGCTGGATATCTAGGATCTTGACTAGTATATGTCTTGGTGTGGTTTTATTTGTGTTTTGGTTCACTGGTGTTCTATATTCCCCATTTACCTGCACATCAGTATCTTTTACTATGCTTGGGAAATTTTCTGCTTTTATTTCTTCAAATATTCTTTTTATGTCATTTGTGTTGCCTCCTGTTGTTTCACTGATTCCTGTTACTTGGACATTATTTCTCTTTGTTTTGTCTTGTGGCTGTTATATTGATTTTTCCTGGTTACTTAATGACTTTAAGAGATCCTTTCTCAATCATTAGCTGTCATGTTGTCTTCAAGATCTGAAATTCTCTTCATTCAAGTGGTTTTGCAAGCTTTCAGAGGAAGTTTTCATTTTCTGGAAATCTCTTTGAGTCTGTTTCATGCGTTCTAATTCATCCCTAGATTCCTCATTTAACATTTCCATTTGTTGCCTTTGATCTTCTAGCCTTTTACCTGTTTCTTCTCTGTATGTGCAGAGCATTTCTTCCATTATCATCTTCATTTCACTTTTTGCCTGAGAGATTATTTCCGATTTAATCTCTTCTATGACCTGATGGAGTTATTTCTTTACTTCAGATGTGATCATTTCAGAAATTTTAGGTATGTGGCTTCCTAGTTCTCCTATGTCATTGTGTCCTGTACTTGTTCTGGGTGGACTTGTGTTCTGAGACTGCATTTTGCTCCTATGTCTTGTCATTTTGAATGTCAGATGACAGGTGCTGAGCTACAAACTACCCAGACATCTCACAAAGGAATCTATGGACCCTAGTTGACCTGGATATCAAACTAATCCTAATGTGGTAGCAGACCGTGGACCACTGGGCACAGGAACACCAGGAAATTGTTGGGGGTACACCTCAGACCACACCTGCAATGGTGGGGGAGTGCTGGGCTTCAGTACCAGGGTCTCCAGTCCATGGACGAGAAGCATGTGGGCCTTAGCCTTGAAGCCGATGGTGGTTAGACAGGTGCCCCTGCTTTGTGTTCCTCAGGTAGCTGCTCAGGGGATAGCAGACCTCTCCTCCCAAACCCGAGGACCACAGAGCCTGAGGTTGTTTGCACACTGCAGGTCTCAACCACCAACAGGAATGCGCCCTCCCAGTCTGAGCTCATTCCTAACTCGAAGGCATGGAGCACAGCACAGGTGCAGGCCTTACGGGAGAAGAGTTTAACACAAATGCAGTTCAGGTGGCGCCCCAAGCTGTGCTCCCTCCCTGGTGGAAGGTCTGGCTCGGCAGAGCCCAGGCACAGGCCTGGGAGATATGTTTAAACATTAATCAAACTGAAAACAATGATATTGTAGAAGGATATTGTAATGGTATGGGGTAATATTCACAGTAAAATTCTAAGTAGAAAAAAAGTATGTCAGGGGAATCCAGCTTGATCCCCTGTTCTGCTATAATTCAGAGCTATCTATTCTCATCTGACAAGAATAAGATGTACACATCAGAGTATACTTTTCTGAAAGCATGAGAAAAAAACCTTAAACAGAATTCGTTTTTAAAGAAAGAAGAGGTTACCTAAGACAAACTTGCCCTACAATGTCAATTTGAATTAGAAAAAAAGCTTTCTCATAGGTGATCTGAGTCTCCATCCTCTTTCACCATTAAAATGGAACTGATAACATCTTGCTTACCTTACCAGTGTCTCAATTAAGATAGTAGAGATGTTAAAAGACTTTGAAAACTTCCAAATGTATCTAAAATATGCTGATCTTATTAGTTTAGTTGATCAGAGGCAATTCCTCAGAATCTTAGCTAATAAAATGGGTTTGTTTATCATTAACTTGTGTTTTCCTCAGCCATGGAAAATACTAGTACAATTATGAAATCTTTTGATACTCCGGCAGGCAGAACAGATTTACCTCACAAGGGCCATGGATTTAATTTCCAATAACGTTGAAAGCAAGCATCTAAGAGCAGTAAGGCTTCAGATGTAGCCCAACTAATTCTACAGTGTTTGATGAATTCCATTTGGTTTAATATTGCCTTTATTAATATAGTCATCTCCTTGACTCATGCTATCACACCAGACACATGTCCATGTATTTAAAATTAGCTTCTACAGTCCTTCCATTTTCACAGGAGCCTTGCATCTAGATTTCTTTCTAGTTTTCTTTTATGTTTAATTGAGCTACGCACTGCCCTCTGCCACCACAGATCCTGTTTACCTCAGTGCAGAATGCAAACATCTTGATGCATTGCTTTCAACTATTTTGATATTTGGTAAGACATTAATTGAAATAATTTAGTAATATTAGCTGGGGCTTGTTTTTTTGTATTTAGAATATACCTGTTGGAAGTTGTCTGTTAAACTACTGGTGAATATATAAAGATGGCTTTTGTCATATATCATTGTTTTTCTTCTCATTTTTCCTGCTGCAAAGATGGAGAACATATTCAAATCTTATATTTTCTACGTACTTTATAAATCATGTTATCTTTTCTTTGATCTTAACATCTAGCTATTACTTCATTCTAGTGGTTCTAACATTTCAGTGGGCATCACAATCTCATCAAAGGATTGTTAAAGACAGATTTCTGGTCTTTGATGCCACAGTTTCTGATTCAGTAAGTCTTGAGTGAGGCACAAGAATTTGTATATTTAACAAAACTTCAGTTATGTTGATTTCTCCTGTTTAGGGAATGCACTTGGAGCACCACTGTCAGGACACTCAGCTTCTGCAATTCTATTATAGCCTTCACTCCTCTTTTTTGTTCATACCTACCTCACGCGAAAGGAAATAGTGGTTGCCAAAACAAGTTCTTAAGTCAAACTGACATGAGTTTGAATCTCAATTTTTACTTAATTCTTATGTGAGTTTAGACAAATTATTGATAATGTTTGCACCTCAACTTCCTTTTCTTGCTGTTGTATTTTTGAGACAGGGTTTCACTATGTAGTTTAGGTGGCCTTGAACTCACTATGTAATCTAGGTTGGCCTTGAATGTATGTCTATCTTCCTGCCTCAGGTTCCTAAATAATGAGATTACAGATGTGTGCCATTACACTCAGCTGAACTTCAATTTCCACATCTAAATTCTTGGGTGACAATAATGATAAAGTAGTGAAATATTAGATAATGATAATGTAATATAATCAAGGAGTGATATCCCAGCGCCTTTGCCATATTTGACTGATAGAAGCAAGTCGCAGGTTCTACCCTTGTTCATGGAGTGGTTATTGCAAAACATGTGGACACCATAGGGGAGGATATGTTTAGAGGTCACTTTAAAATCTATCTTTCAGAAGCATTTGACCATCTGATACTTGCTAACAGGTTAACATGACATAGCTTACTTGCTTACTAAAGGAAGTTTCTGAATATTCAATAGCCTATAAATTTCCTCTATTCTACCTGACTATCCATTAAGGTATCCCATTTTAAATTTTGCTCACCTTTTATCTTGAAAATAATTTAAATTTATATGTAATTTGAGAGACCATTACAAAGAAACTCAGGTACCTATCATCTGAATTCCAGTTGTTATGAACTCGCCATATTCTCTGTCTATCTCTCTGTCTGTCTGTCTCTCTCTCCATATGTACAGTAGGATGTACTATAACTTCTAGGGACAAAAGAATCTTCCTCCATAACCATAAAACCAGTACCCTGCTTAAATTTGTCAGTTAAAAATAATATTGTATAGTATATCATCCATTTGTAAATAACCATTGACCCCCAAAATGTCATTCAATAATTCTTTCCCCTCAGTATTCAATTAAGAACCAAGTGTTAATTTTTAATTTTCATGGTTTCTTTAATGTCATTTAAAAAAAGCATTTTTCAAAACATGTATATGTCTGTCTGAAAAAATTGACAATTGTGATATTACTGTTGGGTTGTTTTAAAAGTAGAACTTTCTGAAATGTAGGTTTTCCTAATTTTTACTCTATGAATGGATTTAGGTTAAATATTATGACAAAAATGTTACATAGTGGATGTGCTTTTTTCTCAGATTCACATTATGATACACATAACAACAGTTTGTTCCATATTGATGATGTTAAATTTGTTCAGTTAGTTAAAATAGTTCCAAAAATTTCCTTCAATGTAAAGCCACGTTTTTTTCTGTCAGGGAAAATCTTTGAGACAATGTAATACTCACATTGAGAAACTTTTATTTTAATAAATCTCCAAGAAGATTGTATTGGTACATTTTAGGTATACATAATGATTACATTCATCACAGAGAATTTGAATCTGTACAGGATATAACTTGCTACTTTTTTCCCATTCTTCTACCTTCCCTTCAACCCCTTTTCTCCTCCCACTTACAAAAGCTTTGTTTCCACTTTTTCCTTCTTTTCTCATTTTCCCCCTTCCCCTTCTTTTTCCCCTTCCCATTTAAATATTTTCTTCCAATTTCACAAGACCTTTTATACATTTTGATTGTTATTTACTATTTCAGTTTCTCATGCCAGAGAAATGATGGGGATTTACATGTGTGACTGATCAATTTCATGATACTCTACGTAGAAGACCCTGAAAACTCCACCAAATCCTTCTATATTTAATAACCAAACTTTATCCAGTAACATAGCCAGTTACAAAGTCAAAACACAAAAATTAATAGCTTTGCTGTACACAAATAACAAACTCACTAAGAGAAACTAGGGAAACCATATCTTTCACAATAGCACCCCAAAAATAAAATACCTAGGAATCAATCTAACAAAGGAAGTAAGGTGCCTTAGTTACTTTTCTCATTATTGAGACAAAACACCTGACACCCATGAGTTAAAGGAGCAAAGGTTTATTTTGTCTCACAGTTTGTAAGGTTTCAGTCTTTAGTTGTCTGGCTCCAAAGCACAGTAGCATGGCAGAAGGAAATCATACAGAAGAAGCAGTCTGTGGTAAGCCAGACAGGAAGCAGCAAGCAGCAGTAGCAGAAGCAGCAGCAGCAAATTTCCATTTCCCTTTTATCCCATCAAGACTATAATCCTTTTGGGTGCTACCACACACAACTGGGGTAGGGCTTCCATTATCCACACCCAGAACGATGCTAAACCAATCAGTGGATTAATACAATGGCATACATTTAATTCCAGTGTCAAATGCCCATGAATCAGCCACCTCTATAAAGCTCCACCCTGTAAAGCTCCTCCTATGAAGGCATGAAGATTTGTGGGAACATCTAGATATGTCACAACATGACAAAACATATATTCCCATCTTCACTATCTGAAAGGTACATGTTAGGTAAAGTAGGCAGGCTGTTGTCCATACTACAGTGAATTCAATACTGTTCAGGCGGGCATTTTAGCAACTGTACTGAAACTGTATTGTGTGCATGACACTACCTGTATCCTCCATTGTCTAGTGCAGACACCCTCAGTCTACAGAGGACACCATACTCCTTTGGAAAGCTGTTAATTTTATGGCTAACAATTTAACAGCCTGTTTGGAAAAAGAATCCTTTGTGACTAATCCTTGATTAAATTCACTGAACATTGTTGTAGAAAGTTCTTCCAAAATAAATGTATCCCAATGAAAAGTAAGGAAGTGGAGAAAATAAAAAGGATACAGTTTATAACACATTTGCTACACTTCAAGAGCTGTCATTAACCATTCATGGCAAATGGAGACACAAAGAGGAAATGCATGTAGTGTGTAGTTTATGTTGCATTTATTCTGGACAATCCTTCAGGTTGAATACGATGCTTTGCTATTTTCAGAGAAAAATAGGAACCTGAACTGTTAAAAAACTTCTAAAACTTCGCTTACAGCTAATAATTTGCACAGCCATGTTTCCATCTGTCTGCATTTCTATTTGGCTCCAAAGTCTGTGCATGCTCTTTCAACTGTACTACGTTGTCTCAATACAGGATATCAGAGTATCTTTAAGATGGACCAATGAGATTTAATTTTGTAACAGATTTCTTCTCTAGGGATTGCTCAGAAATGAGATCCGAACCATCACCTTTATGACCTACATGCTCATTGGTTGTATCTAAATTTGTCAAAACCTCCAAAAAATGCACCATAACTAATTCTTTTCTGATTCATTCTAAATGTCAATGGTTTGGGATAGTGAAGTGAGTCTGATTTTTTCTAATACAATGAGAGAACAACACAAAACATAGGATAAAAAGGAATGTTGCAGACTTCTCCAGACACATTTAGTTGATGAAATAGCAGAAAGAAATTGCTATAACGTTATCTTTCCTTTAAGAATAGCAAGACTCCAAGGTCTGGATTTGAGTGAAATTCTGGGGCATATTGCAATTTCATTAAAAATATGTTTCATAGTCATAACTTTCCAACCTTTACAAACAAAACTTTATTTCTAACTGAAACTTGATGTCATTCTTTTCTGCCTGGAACATGAAGATTTGTAAAACGGCTGAAAAAATTTATTGAGTTGTTAAAAATATATGATCCAGGTCTTGTCTAGTTTTCACCTCACTGGCTCATAAATGCAGTTGTTCTCTTTCATGCTTTATTTCTGTCAATCACTCTGACAGACAGTGGAATTTCCTTACTCTGCCTTCACAAACAAAAGTAAAATAAACAAAATAGTATTTTTATGAATATTCCCATCATATTATATGGTGAGCTAGCTTTCATTTCTAACATACATTAAAGTCTGTTCCCAAGTTGAGAGGGTTAAGACCTGCAATGATATTGTAGGGGTCATGAGGGCAGGTGTGAATCTCAGTCAATAGGAAAGTGAAAGAGTAAAAACCTTCTATGATATACTAAATAGAAATGACTCTAACAGATGTGCTTGACTTTTACTTCCCAATGGGAATTCAGAAAACAACATGAGAAGGAACTTTGTAAAAATATTTGTTATTGTGGCATTGATGCAAAAAATGAAAATAATTAAATTGAACTAACTTCATGATTTACCAGGGATTGTTTTACCATTAAAAATTGTTTAGTTACTACTTTTGTGATTTTGCTTTGGAGTTTGGTAAGCAAAATTTAAGAAATTTTTTTTACTCATAAATAAAACTCTGGCAGGAAAGATTCCATGAGTCATGATGACTACACAAATGGGAAAATGGAATTTGGTAAACAAGTATTTATAGCTCCTTAGAATGTTTGCTCACTTCATGGAAGATACACTGGACAGTTATCTACCATGGAATCCCAAGCTATTCTTACCAGGTGTATAAACTATTCTATAATGGTATCTAGTCTGGTAATAAATTTACTACAATACTCAACATTTGTGTATAAAATGGTAATCAAGGAAACTACTTTGGGATTTAGTGATTCCTATCATAATTATATTGTTAAATATTGCTTCTCCTACATTCATAAATTCTTTGATCTGTGAGTCACCACCCTCACTAAATTTTCTCTGAAATTATATATTATGTCATGAAAAAGGGTCAACAAAAAACAAAGAAATAGCTAATCACAACAAAAAAATTAGCAATATATAAATAAACCTAGATTGATCTTGAAGCTCTGCAAATAAGCAAGTACAACCCAAGCCACAATAGTGTATGAAAGCTGGGGCTAAATTGCTTCAGTTCAAATCTTGGCTTTGCCACTTATTAACTACATAGGTTAGGCAAATCGTTGTACTTCTCTATGCCTGAATTTCCTCAATTATTAAATCTTATAAAATCATGAGGAAGAAGTAAATGAATAGTTCTGTCTTATTTACTTTCTCATTGTTGGAATAAAATACCAGGCGCCCAAAAGTTAAAGAGGAAATATTTATTTTGGCTCACTTCTTTTAGAGGTTTTAGTCCATAGTAAGCTGATCCCAAGGCAAAGTAGCATAGCAGAAAGGCACAAGAAAGGAGAAACATTTCATGGCAGACAGGAAGTAGAGAGACTCAAGGGAGAACTAGCAATAGATAGATAGATAGATAGATAGATAGATAGATAGATATAGATATAGATATAGATATAATGACACACTTCTTCCTACCAGTTTCCACTAAATATCACACCCAGCTACAAACCCATCAGTGGACTCATCCACTGATGGATATCATACAGTCACACACATATGACCAATCACTTCTCAAAACCACTATCAGTGCATAAAACTTTGGGGGAAATTTTAGATACAAGCCACAACTTTCTGGTCCTAACCTCCCCAAAAGGCTCCTGCACATCCCTTTATGCAAAATGTATTTAGTCCATCTCTAAGACTTGCCAAATTCCTAACAATGTCAGCATTTTTGAAACTTCCAAGTACAAAGTCTCCTCTGAGATTTAAGGAACACTATTAGCTACAAGCCCCTGTAAAAATAAAAACTTAAACACTTCCAACATACAGTGATGCAAAATAAAATTTTCCTTTTCCAAAAGGTAGAAATGAGGGAATAGAAAAAATGGGACCAAAGCAAGACCAAAATCCAGGAAAGCAAAACAGTAAATCCTGTAGTTCCATGTTCAGCACCCAGGGCAATCTGTGCCAAACTGTAAATTCCAAAGAATTTAGTGCTTCCTCTGTAATACTGTCAGTGGTTATATTCCTCATGTTCTCTCTCTTGGAGTGGCTTTGCTCATTCTGTGGCTTTCTTCAGATGAACCATGTTCCCAACTTCTCCACATTTCTCAGACTTCCACTGCACTTTTAGTTTCATACTCACAGCCTTGCACATTGCCTTCACAGGAACACACTGCCTGGCCTCCTAGGCCTTCTTCTAAGTCTGGGTGGAAGCCTTCCTGACCTGATAACTCTTGTATTATGCATGCACCTTAAACCAGCACCACATGGATGATGCCAAGGTCTGTTGCCAGCTGGAGAAGTAGCCAGGCTTAGACTACAGCCATTCTGGAGCATGGTGCTTGAGGACTCTTCTCAAAGCAAAGACTTTGATGTTTTCCAATTTGAAATTACAAAAGATAGAATCTTGCTGGTTCTTGTGATGCTCTTGCATCATTTTTCTATTGTCCTATTCCAAAGTACTTGGTATTTTATTGCTAATTTTTTTCAGGAACCAGGTTCTGCCCTGCTCTATTTTGTAGGCAGCAACTTTACTGGAAAGTCTTTTTGGCCAAGCTCAAAGCTTTTTAAAATCAGTATGTGGGGACATTTGCTCTTTATCCTCAAGTTAGAGCTTGCTAAAAGCCCCCAACAGTATACACCCCACCAACTCAACATTAGAGTACCTTGAAATATTTTCCTCCAGATTAATTAATCTACTGCCTTTAATTTCAGTCTCCTGATGTGTCTTTTTGTTTGAAAAATAAAAGAAGAAAATATATTAAGAAACAGACATCCATTTACAAAATAGCATAAGAAAAATACAAACAATACAGAGTTACAGACAAAGTGGTAGGAAATTAACAATGGTTGTTGTATTATGTGTTGATATCTTCAAAATGGTTTCTCAGGAAAACAAATAGAGACATGCAATAATAATCAAAAAGTAATCATTAACTGTTTCTTTCAGTAAAACAATAGAAGACAGTAGTACAACTATTAGCTATCCTGTATATACATACATACATGATTTCCCTTTCTTTTCCTTCTCCTTTGCCACAACCCAGTTGCCCATTACTTTTGAGTATTTTCCTTTGATTTCACAATGTCTATCATACCTGATGTGTTTCTGAATAGTAAGATGTACAAAAATTTTCTGCCAGAGCCTAACACACATACTCTGGAGTCAAACTGCCAATGTGTAACTGCTTGGAGTCCAGTTCCCAATTGAAATTTCCTGAGCCTTGTCTTTGCCAGCTACATTTCTTCTAGCATTTTGGTCTTCTGAGCTCTGACCAGAATCTCCCATGAAGATCAGCTCACGGCATTCTAATGGTGCTTTGCTAGCCAGCATCCTCAAATCTTTCCAAACTCCTCACATAAGCCAGTTCCAAAAGCTTCTGAATCACACAGTCAAGTATAGCCACAGAGTTACCATACTCAGCACCAAAATATATCTTAGTTACTTTCTTATTTATGGGACAAAAATCTAGACCCATAGCTTAAGGGAGCAGAATATATATATTCCACAGTGACTCACCTCTTCCCACCAGGCTTTACCTTCCAAAATTACACCCAGCTGTAAACCTATATTTGGACGAACTCAGTGATAAGTATTACATACCCATATTCACTCACCTACCAAAAGCCCCATCTATGAGTGCATAAGGCTTCATGGGACATGTAAGCTATAAATCATGATGACTTCTAAAGAAGTAGGAAAAGTTTCTGGCATGTGGTAAGTGCTATAACTTTTTACCTTTATTCCAAACTATACTATACTAGTAATGAATACAAAGAAGAGAGTGTGAAAAAATAAATTATGTACTTTAACATAGGTTATTATCATAATTTGATTAGAGGAATACAAATGAAAATGTATTGCTTTATGAATTTTGTCTCCTCCATCTAAGAAAATATGCTTTATATTCCCCTCTTTTCTGTTCTCCATTTTTCTCCTAATGCTTTAATAAATTAACTGAACATGCATTTCTTAAGCAAAATTTTTAAAAATGTTCACTCAGCCTCTAAGAACTGAAAACATACTACAGTCCGTCAAAGCCTGGCTAAGACACCCCTAAATCTTGAAGACTCTTTTATTTCCCTAGTAGCACTGGACAGCAATGACATCTATTTAATTTCCTGGCCCCCTCATAAGAACATATATTTTAGCACTTAAATTGGTAAAATATTCTCATGATTTTGACTAAGTACTTTATTTTCCCCAGCAGGATTCTAATGCTTTTCAAGTCTGAGAATATAATTCTATTTTGTTACCCTTTCTAAGACATCAAATAGAGGGCATGGAATGACAAAGCAGCTTAAAAGTTCTTGCTTGATGACTTACTAGTGACTGATTAATTTCTCCAGAATTCATTCAAGAAATAATGCAACCAGGGTATTTCAAATTATTTTATTTGAACCTAAAATTTGAAGTTCAGGAAGTAGATATTAATACAGTTTCACTATTTCTAAAAATTGTCATCTGACAATGCTCTGAAGTTTTTCCTTCTTTTTATAACCAAGCCATGATATTAGTGAAATGTCATTTCCCAGAAAACTGTACCATTTCTTTTTGGTATAAACACATTTTAAACTATGCAGATGCTATCATTTTGTACAGGAGAAAAGAGTGTAATACAGCATTGTTTTAGCCAAACTAGGGAATTTAGAAAAGATAAAACTACTATTAATGTTTTAAAAGAGGCAACTTTTTGCTTCAGCTAGATGGCAGAATACATGTCAATTTTTTCTGCCTCTACTCCTTTGTGATACAATGCCCAGTGCTCATCTTTAACTTGTTTGGTTCCATATTTTCCTCTTTCTGCTCAAATTCCACAGTTAGAACAGCAAATAGCCAGAAGATAGATATGAGCATCTGACAATAAAGCAACAGGGAACAATGAGTTTTCTTTGTAAGCAGACCTTTGTGTTGGTATGGGGCTTATTTTTGCAAGGGGAACAATATAATACAGGACACATATTTTATAAGATTATTTATAATAGTCACCCAAAAATGATATACAAGAGAGTGCAGGAAATCTGTCCACACACTAAGACTAAGGAATCCAGCTGAGGGCCTGGATCCCACAGAAATGTACTGCATGAGTCCCGCTGAAGACCCTGAGCTCATAACAATGCCTCCCACAAATCCAGCTGGAGGCCCAGAGCCCATAACAGTATCTCATACGGGCCTGTTTCACAGATCTGTGCTGCAAAGGCCAAAAGGTCAGTGGTGGAATCTAGGAAGTCTGTGCCAGCAGGATGAAGGACCTGTGCTAGCAGGCTTGAGGGATCTGTACTGCAGCAAGGAAGCGACGCTCAGAATAACCAGAGCTCCCCCGAAAGGTACTACAGCCATCCTCAGTAAAAGAGAGGTCCCAAGCTCCTCTGATGATCAAGATCGCTGAGTTCCCATCAGGGAAGCCAACGCAGCAAGCTTCTCCAGGAAATTGCACCATCTTTCCCTCTGCAGCCAGGAAGTGATACTCAAAGTGAGAACCAGAACTCACCCAAAGTGAACCAAAGCTATTCTCAGTGTCATTGAGGTCCAGAGCTCCCCGAGGATGAAAACAGCCAAGGTGATCAGGAAAGCCAGCACGAGGAGCACTTCCACAAAACAACAGATCCTTACAGCTTTCACCAGCTGCAACAGCCTTTCTCTGTTCCCAAAGGCCTAACTGTTCTTCTGCCTCTTATTCTGCTGGTAACAATCCCCAGCTGGGCTCCCACACCCAGCTCCATGCTTCCTTAGTTCAGCTGGGCGTTATAAGCTGAACACCAGTTTTCAATCCATTAAAACTATTTACATTTTTAATGAATGACACCTTTACATGGAGTACACAGGCTGACATCTTTAAGTTTGTACTTCTAAAAGTGTGTTTGAAAATTCCTAACATAAATGAAGTTTAGTTGCATTCATTCACACCCTCCTACACTTCTGTTCATCTTCAAATGCTTTCTTTTAATTTTTTAGAAAGATCAACAAATATGTTGTTTTGTTATTGTATTTTGTATTTCTCTTCTAGAATTAAAGTCAGATTTTTTTAACAGCCTAGAATAAAAGAGTCACAAAGAGAATATCAACTACGTACAGGTACCATCCAAAGCAAATTGGAGGTATTGTTGAATTTTTAGTTTGTAGAACAGTAGCATTACCTCATCTTTTCCCTGCCCAAACTGATTTCTGGTAAGGATTTCCAAGATCTTTTGCAGTTATAAACATCATTCCATTCCCCTACCTTTCCATTCTCCCAAAAAATCTAGCATGAGACTATTAGCAAAACTATGGTAATTCATAGAATAATAACAGAATATCATATTACTTCTTGAGCAGATGTTTATCGAGAACCTACTATCTGTATTGTGCTGTTATAAATAAGATAGTAAATAAGAAATATACAATCCTTATGTTATGCTTAGAAAGAGGCATAGAGACTCAATAGAAATTTTACTGTACATTTTCATGGGAACCTTGATAAATTGAGGGTATCCTGAGATCACATAGGAAGGATATCTATATCCTAACCTAGATAAGGAAAAATGAGTTGCCAAGGGCTCAAATATCTTCCAAGAAGAAATAACATCTTAAGGCAATAACTAAAGCATAAGTAAGAATTCATCAAATGATAAGGAGTGTAGGTTCAAATGTTCCAGATGGAGGGAATACAATGGGCAAAATAACAAAAATGAAGTATAATTCATTTGGGAATCTGTAATATATTCAATAAATTTGTACTGGACAAGGCTGTGAAAACAGAGGTAAGAGCTGAAACCTACAAAAAAATCATTTACCTTTTTAATCCTCCCATTGTTAGCTTGTTTCCCAGGGCTTAGATCTCTAGCAACAATCCTAGTCATTGTTTTGCCATAGCAGTACTTGAATCACAAAATATTATCTACACCTTCAACAATTTTCATAACTTTTTTGTTTCATATCTTCCACAATTCCATTATATAAAAGACACAGTCTCATCTTTCACCACCTAAGCATATACTCTGACATCATTTTTTACATCTTAATTAATTGAGAGGAGAGGGATTCCTAGTCCATGACACAGGATTCTCTCCTCTCAGTTTATGTCTCTGGATTTTAAAAGACACTCCATTCCTAGCCAACTGGGCCTCAGGGATAATTTATTTCAAGGGAGACCTAACCAGAGACTAAGTGGGTATGTGGCTTCATTCTGATAGTATTAGAAACATTTAATATAATCCAATAGACTAAAGAGTTATATTCAGAGAGCAAAAAAGAAGCCATTACCTCACACTGGGAATTTGATTAATCTGGAAAGTTGAATAAGAGCAATGGATAGAAGCCATAAAAATTGCCTCTGTTGATGGAATTATAGGAAATAAAAGACCAACTGTTTTAAACCTTAGCACTTATAAAAATGAAGGTATAACATCTCTGAATAGATACTTATTTTTCTTAAAAATTCTATGAGTGTTTTATTCTTCTCATGAGTAAAATGTTCCGAATGGATTTACACATGAATAAGATATAAATGTCATTAGAATATATAGAACAATTATGATATCTGAGACTCTTTAGTAAGCATGGGAAAAATAGATCATGGCTTCCATGAGTTTCCACTCTTATAATATTGATTATAAGTAAGCTATGTTCACCATCAATTTCTCAAATTATTTTAATTTTAAAGAATACTTTCAGATGAAAACATTGTTTCTCATTTTGAAAATATCATGTTACCTAGATCTTAGGGTCTCAGAATCTAACAGGGATTAGGTTTACAAAAAAAGGTTGACCTTAACAAACTTGAACAAATTTCTTTTTTATAAAAATTCTCAGAGCCTTTTCATCAATAGGCACTAGGAATCTCTAATAAAAAAAATCATGTGAAGTTTCCCAAATGTATTTTTACTTGTTTTAGGAAGCTTAACAAACAGTGTATATAACACACAACATGAACATAATATCTAGTCACTTATTTTGGGAAAATTTGAAAATCATCAAAAGGTTAAAAATAACATAAGCCACAACATGTTTTGAGTGTTTTCTAATATACATACATGTTAGATGTGGTGGCGATGCCTGTAATCCCAGCACTCGGATCACTGCGATTCAAGTCCAGCCTGAACTACATAGCGAGACCCTGTCCCAAAAAGACAAAATAATGATAATAATGATATACATAATTTCCAGACTACAAGCATCTTGCCTTAGTAATGAAAGTCCTTTCCTTGAAATCATGGGTTGAAATTAATCTTTCAACTCTCTCAGCCTCTACAGATTTCTTTACTTGTGCAACAATTTAGCATATACAGCATGCTGTGCCAGAGGGATCCCTGGCAGTGAATGCAGAATATCAGAATTTTAGTGCTAAGTAGGAAATCATAGCAAGTAGTAATCTCTAGGAGTTTCAATTTTATCAACTATAAAATACAGAAAATAATACTAGCTCACATTAATTGACATGCATGTGAAGTGTAAAATGCTCTAGAGTTATGGTATTAGTATATATATATATATATACATATATATATATATATTAATGTATATATATATTAGTATATATATTAGTATATATATTTATATATATATGAGCAGAGAGAAAATATGTTATAGTAGAAGCATGTATTCACATTTTGGCTCCAAATGCTTGGTTATACCTTTGTAGTTAAAAGTACTTATTTGTGACAAACAGCATGAATATATATTTCAAATAGTAAAAGTAGCACAGTAAATATAGGAGAGGTAATACAGCATCATAATATTTTGTGTGTCTTACAATGACTTGATACTTAAGATTTTCTTTCTTTCTTTCTCCTCTGTCATACTGGGTCACTCTAGTATCATCATGCTGGAAAAAAGAGAATTCAAGTATTTCATTTTGCTCTTTAGCTTATTGTCTATACAAATGAAAATTAGTATATTTCAAGGCCAGCCCTGTATTTTATTTCATCAATTGGCTATATCATGTGCCTACAACAATTCCTTGCATATACTTACCTTGAAAGTGTTGTACATAGCAACTCAGTAATCCAAATATTATCACTCAAGATTACAGCTAGTAAGATTTTATTTTTAGAAAATTAGATAGACATGATAGAAGTTTGTCAAGGTGACCGTGCAGGCTACAAACGGGAACTAATCTCAGAATTCTAATTACCTATATTGACTTACTCTGATTGTCCAGGCACCCTCCTTAACACAATCAGATTTCACCTATAACAATACTGGTTAATATCTCCAGTGCTAAAATGGAATTGTAGGTTTGATAATGGAAATTGGTTACTTAATTCACTCTAAACCAATGTCTCTGTTGATAATGTGTCTGCCAGTGTAAGTATAAGGATTATAGCTGTGTACTGGTGCATAGCTCCTCAGTCATTGTCTCAGGATGTCCTTTGTGACATTAGGGAAAAGATCAGATTTTCAATCAGCCTTCAGCTGTACTACACTTTGTTTAGCATGCATTAAAATGTACTTAGAGTGACCTCCCTCCAGGGGACAAAGAGTTGAAAGCATTTTCCCAAAAAAGCTTATTGAGAGGTTTAGGGAGCAGTCTAATGAATAAATCTGAACAATAAATACTGGATACTTACATTTCACTTACACAATATTTAGCCATTAAATATGGACTTTGGCAAAGATCTTAAGCTTTGCAGATGATGCATGTATATATTTGGATGTATATGTGTGCTGAGGTGAAGATATTGCACAAGAATTCTCTAATATATAAGTGACTACAATGAATCACCAACTACATGGGAAAAAACTCTGAGAGTAAAAGATACATATTATAGACAACACTGTGTCAGTACCATTCAGCAGGAAAATCATAACTAGCTGATAAATGCTCATGTAATGAATGCATGAAAGTACAAATGAATAAATGATAAGAGCATTTATATTTATATTCATATTTATGTCTACCTTCATAGACATGATGTTCTAAGTAACTGCTTATCTCAATTAACCCTTATCTTCTGTGTCGCTTTAAGATGAAGTATTTCTGTTCATTCTCTGTGACAACAGTACACATGGAATTCTCAAATAATTAGAAGGAGAAGTTAAATATCACTCAGTTTAGGAAAATTTGGATCATAGATTGACTTCATAAATATAATATATTGATATACACTCAGCACAATCTAGAAATGAGGTATTTTAGCCATAATTCATTTAGGAGAGGTTATAAACATATCACTATTTCAGTACACCTACTGTATTCCAGACATTGTAGTTGTTCTGTTATTTAACCTCATGTAATCTTTGTAAAAACATATCATGTAATCTTTCTGAAAACATAAAGAGGTTGGCATTATTTTCTTTCTTTACTTTTAGAAAAACAGGTTAATGGCATTAAATAACTTTTCGAGGATCATATGGTAAACAGTAAATCAAGAATTAAATTGTATAACTAATATCATCATTCAATCTTTTCCCTCCTCTTCTTACGTCTAGACACCACACCTTCCTAAAAAACACACATGCCCCCCCGAACACACAAACAATGTTACACACACCACTGTTAACATGACAAAATGCATCCAGGTTTCTTCACAATTTATCCTCTTTTCCTCACTGTTTAAAATTTCTATATGTACTCTGTTCTGGACACAAATTGCTTGTCTTTTTTCTTTCTTTGTGTATATCTTTATAATTGTGCATTCATGGTATTCTACCAGCTGGAATTATTTTCTCCCTCTTGTTTGTTTAACTTTGTTCCTCATATTTATTATCGGGTTCAGGTGAAATGTCAACAGTATTCAGTACTCTAAATTTCTTGTTCAAGCTAACAGTATGGCCCTTATCACATTGTAATATAGACCACTAATGTGTTTTTAAGGCACCTCAGCATTCCCATTGTGGCTTAAGTACTGCTGGTTGATTTCTACCAGACTTTGCAGTGACAATTATGAAGAAAAAGTCAAGTGGAAATATTTTTCCAAGCTATAGATTGGACAGAAAACAAGTCCCTGTAAATAGAGGGTAAAAGAGTATATTATTGATGAAGATATGGATGCCAGTATAAAGAAGCCAAGCCAGGTTTGGTGGCACATATCTCTAACCCCAGCACTGTGGAAGGCTGAGGCAATAGGATTACAAGTTCCAGCTCACTCTGGGAAAGTTATCGATTTAGCAAGATCTGTCACAAAATTAAGAAGAAATGGATTTGGATTGAACTCAGTGTGAAGGCTATTAGTTCAGTTCCAAGTACTTTGCTTCAAGACACTGGGGGAAAAGACAGACAAAGGGAAAGATAACTTAAGGGCATCTCATGAATTTGTCAGACAGCATCCAACATGGCTTCAAAGGTGGAAAAATGGAAAATCACTTGCAATACTTTTCATTAACAAAATAGTTTTAGCATATCCTAGTCACCCGAGTCTATCTAAGGAAGTGCTGCCCTACTTTCAGCCATTCAGATACTTAGATGCTGCTGCCAGCCATGCTCAAGAAGGGTCTTCTTACTGCTCTAGCTGGCAGAATTTCTTGTCATCATCCATATTATGCTTGATTTTCAGGCATGCAGACTGAAAAAGTTATGAGATCATGTAGTCTTTCACCAATATTTCAAAGGACGATGTAGTGGTTGATACATTGTGTCAACTGGAGTTTAAAAGTTTAACTAAGGGACTCAGTGGGGAGCCAGGGCCTGCCCTTTGTAAACATGCTCATCCTATGCAAGAGGAGGTCATGGAGGTTGTGTTAGTGCTACACCAGCCCTAGGGGGTGCTAGCCTATATACAAAAAAGAGGCTTGCTCTCCTCCTCCCACCTTTTGCTCCTGCTGCTTTTGCTGTCTTCTGCAGCCTTAACATGTTGCCCCCGTGCCATGCCACACTGCCTTAGAGTCAGATGATTACAGATTAAAACCTTAAC
>PVLD010029085.1:0-18528 GCA_004027595.1 Dinomys branickii | reverse complement strand
AAATCCAGTGTATTGAAGCACTTTGCTTATTTCTGCAAATGCTTTAAGATAGTATCTGAAAGGAGAGCTTCTATTGCAGATAGAACTGAAATTGTTTATAAATGAATTGTAACCAAATCCAGTGAAATTTGAATGTACATAGAAGTTCCCAGTGACTTTAAAGGAAATAATGGAAATCATGCCGCACCACACTACATGATGTGTCTGTGGTGAAAAACACCAGGAGCAGAGAAGAGCTAAGGATGGCCACGAGAAACGCACAGTTGTCTGGGAGGTGGGGATAAAAGCTTGATGAAGAAGAAGAAGATGATTTCAAAAAATACTTTATAGTAATTTGTACTATGGATTGGCTAAGAAAATAAGATTCTGATAGTGAAAACTACATAACCATCTTGACTAATGTTTACCAATATTACTAACATGAGTAGTACACACAAAATAGTGACTCGGAAGCTGCTCTTTATTTTGCTGCTGCAGCAAAATTATTTTGTTACCAAACATCTCAGCTGCACAGGCACATATTAAACTGGAAATTAACTCTTTTTGGTTAACTCTTCATTCTTGATGTCAGCCATTTGTTTTGATCTAATTCATAATTGACTAAATTGTTATGGGTGCTATGGTGGTGGCTGGCTCAATTAACTTGTATAGAATGCAGGGAAATGCGAGTCAAACCTGTTTTCTACATTGGTCTAATTCAAAGTGGCTCTATATTGTAACCCAAAACAATATGTACCTCATGTGGAGTATGCAACCTTCTGTTTTGGCACCATTAATTGTTTAGGCTGAGGTAGTTTTCAAGCAAAAAAATAACTGTTGGACAAAGATAAAATAATCTAGAATATTGATGTAGTAAATTGAAATTGTAAATGATAGTACTTGCTATGTATTTTTTTCTAGCAAAGACAAGTTACTTGAGTAACTGAAAACAGAAAAACTAGTCAAACATTTCACGTGAGGTTTAGCTTTTAAAAATGTGTGGTGGACTTCCAGAAAATTACTTCACCACTGTTGACTAAAAATGGAATGTGTCCATAAGCAACTGCTTCAAGATCATAAAGGATTAACTTAAGTACTCATTGTACATTGACTGCATATCCTAAGCTGCAGAAAATCTGAAGCAGGAAACTACTCAAGTTTGTATATTGGACATGTTGGGAGGGTCTGTCAGTCTTTCCAGCTAGTGGGGTTTTCCAGCATAATTAGACTTAATGGTGCTATAAAATTCCCCATACTTCTATATTCAAGTTGATACTAATATGTAAATCTTCTCCTTCTGCAGTCTTGCATGTCCCTCAAGCATTTAGTCAGATCCAAACCTAAAGGTCATTGTGATGTTTTACTGGTCAAGGATTTCTGTTCCTCTGGCCTTCTGAAAAGCTGATTGTCCCCACACCACTGTCATCTGCTGTAACAGGTTTGGTTTTATTTTATTTTTTATTTTTTGGCACTGGGAATGGGACTCAGGACCTTGCAGTTGCCAGGCAGACTGCACTTGCCAGGCAGGTGCTGTGCACTGAGCTACATCCCCGACCCTACGGTTTTATTTTTGAACTTTAGTCTCATCTTTTCAGCCTTTTGCACTGTTGCCCAAGTCTTCCTTCTAAAACATAAATCTTGGGTTGGGCGTGATGGCCCATGCCTATAATCCCAGCACTCGGGAGGCTGAGGCAGGAGGATCTTTGCAAGTTGAAAGTGAGCTCAAGGCCAGCCTAAACTGCATAGCGAGACCCTGTCTCAAAAAAAATCAATCAGTCACAAATTTCCTTTGGCAACTTCATGTGGCTGTCTTGATGCCAACCTGCAGACTCACCTTTACCATTTCTTTGTCTTGCAGTGCACGAAACTGCAAATCTCTGTCAGGTCTGCCCCAGCCCTGACACCGAGGTGAGGCAGCATGCCCTCCCCTGCACTTCTCACACTTCCACCCTGTCCATGTCCACTTTCCTAATGTTAGGCTGCTCGTGCATCTTTGAAGATCCCTCGCACCCGGTGAGGCAGTGGCGCTCTGCGTTTCTTTGTTTTTATTCCCCCGTATTGTAAACACAGATTTGTGGTTGTTCTTGATTCTGCCTTTTATTTATGTGCCCTGTGCCATGAGGGTGTGTTGGAGAGGTTGTGTATAAGTAAAAAAGAATTTACAAAAATGCTGACCTGGGAGATGGCTCTGACCACCCAGTGCCACTTGCAAGGGAGGATCCTGCAGAACTAAAAGTTGGTGTGCATCCCCGGCTGAAAGCTGAGGGTGCGGTAGCATGACTGCCGGGTCCTGGTTCAAAGGCAGATGGGGGGACAGCTGTAGCTGTGCTGGATGCGGCTGCTCATTTGCTATACTGAGAAAAAAGCAAAGACTGAGAAAGACAGTATTGAGCAGGGTAGTGCAGGGGAGAGCTGCTCACAGGCTTGCTGGTCTGTTCAAGCACAAAGGCACCACAAGAGTGGAGGAGGAGGTGGCACCACTAAGTATGCCCCCGCCAGCTGAAGTGGCTGGTGTGCTTGAACCGGAAGAGCTGTTGTTGTTCGGGAAACTGAAAACAGACTTTGCTGCGCCTCCATCAATAGTAATACCCATTTGTGCTCTAGAAGCAAAAGTGCATGTTATAGTCAGGGTTTGCAAGGGAAACATTTTGATGCACGACGCAAAGTTTATAGAATTATTCTGAGAAGATCAGACCACAGCTGAGGGCGTCTGGCTCCAACTCCAATTAGCCTCAGAAGACTTGCAGCTGCAGGCTCCACACTCCTACAATAAATACCAACCTAAAGATAAGGTAGTTCTCCTGATTGACATAATTTACTACTCAGGGAAGTTCTCCCAAGGTCCTACAAGATTCCCATGCTTTCTTGAGTCTCTTCTTCCTTTGTTTAGACGTAATGTTTGCCACAGAGGTTTTTAGGGTTTAATGTTAAAGCATTCACATTATTCATTCTCCAGGCTTTTAAATTCTGTTTTGGTATCAGGAATTGAACTCAGGACCTTGCACTTGCCAGGCAAGTGCTTGTGCCACTGAACTATACTTTCAGCACTTCTCCAGACTTCAAAAGTTGAAGTAACTATTCATTCGCTGATCAAATATTTATAGCAGCCTACACTGCTAGGCGCTGTACCAAAGTGAATACAATGGTGCATGAGATAATCAAGGTCCGTGCCTTCTTAGAATTTATATTTTAGTAGGAAAAACTACCAATAAGAAAAAAATAATCCATTTAGGACAGTATTAGCCTAGCTTGGTGTAGTGGCACACACCTATAATCCTAGCACTCAGGAGGCTGAGGCAGGAGGATATCAAGTTTAAGGTCAGCCTGAAACCCTGTCTCAAAAAAACTAAAAACAAAGCAGTATTGCCGAAATTATATATTTTGACCATGTAAAATGTCATGGTGTCACAAGAACTTATGGACACATGTATAAACACGTACATAATTTTTACATTTTATTTTCCTTATCAACACTTCTTTATTTTTTCCTAGTTTTCACCCCCACTAAAAGACAAGCTCTGTCAAAGGAGTGAGTTTGTCTCTGTATTTCTTGCACCTAGAATATTTTTGTTACTGATGAATAGATGAATTATAAAAGTGTGATAAATGTTGTGGGAGAATGCAGAGGAATAATGGAAAATTGTTTGACAGTATTCAAGTCAAGAAAGACGTCCTTGATAAGTTTAATACCTTAACTGAGTTAACACCTGAAGTATGAGACTTTACTGCAGACGGTACAGTACTTATAAATGTTCAGACGTGATAGTATATGGTTTCATTTATTAAGTAAAGAAATGATCAGCGCTGAAATATAGCAAGCAAAGGTGAGAGTGACATGAGAAGCAGGAGATCTTCTGAGCAGGATTATGTTTTATTTTAAAGAGTAAAATGAGGCAAAAACAACACAAAAACAATAAAACATTAGAAACGATACAGAGCTTCACTAAACAAGGTGATAGGAAGCCACCAATGGTTGTTACATTGTATACTGTTGTCTTCAAATTAGTTGTTCAGATTATGAGTGGCAGATGTGCAGCATTGGTCAAAAAAATTTAAGCACTAACTGTTCTTTCAATATACTGAGACCTCAGCAGTACAACTATCCCAGCTATCCTTATGTATATGTACATATATGTATGTATGTATGTGTACATATATGTGTGTGTGTGTGTGTGTGTGTGTATTTCCCCCTTCTTTCTCTTTCTCCTTTCCCTCATCCCAGTTGTTCCTCCCTTTGAGCATTTTCTTTCCCTTATTTACAATATGTATCATACCTTCAGCGTTGTATTTACTCTTTCAGGTTCTTACACTAGGGAGGCAGTACAGTGCGTCTGATTTATTTTACTTATGAGTATGATGTCTAGTTGCATCTATTTATTTACAAAAGCCTTGAGTTTACCTTTGTTATAGCTAATACTCCATTGTATAAAAACACCACATCTTTAATATCCATCCCTCAGTTTATGGGCATTTGGGTTGTTTCCAGGATTTAGCTATGATGAATTGTGCTGCTGTAAACACAGGTGCACATATATGGCTGTGGTATGATGTTTTTAATTCTTCTGAGGAAATCCCTAGAAGGGGAGTATTCCACACTGATTTCCACAATTGTTGCACACTCCCACCAGCAGTGGAAAAGCGTTCCATTTTCCCCATAGCCCTACCAGAATTTGTTACGGGTTGATTTCTTGATGATAGCCATTCTTTCTGGAGTGAGATGGAATCTCAGTGTTGTTTTAATTTTCATTTCTCAGATGACCAATGATGTTGAATATTTTTTCATGTGCTTATTTGCCATTTGTATTTCATCATCTGAGAAGTGTGTATTTATCTTAGATGCCATTTTTTGATTGGGTCTTTGAATTTGGGGGGCCTGATTTTTAAAAAAAATTCTTCATATGTTCTAGATAGAAGTCCTTTGTCAGAGGGACAGTTGGCTAAAATTTTTTCCCAGTTCGTGGGTTTTCTTTCACTCTGTAGATTATTTCATTATTTCTTTTCATGTGCAAAAACTTTTCAATAAGATGGGATCCCAGTTGTTGATTCTTTGAAGTATTTCCTTGCAGTTTGGTTTTTGTTCATGAACTCTCTGCCTACCCCTATGTCTTCAATCAAGATTTCTACCTACTTTCTCTTTCAGTAAGTTGAATGCTTCTGTTTTAATATTTAGAGCTTTAATCCATTTGACTCTAGTGTGTGGTGATAGACATGGGTCTAGTTTTAGTCTTTGACATGTGGAAGGCCATTTTTTCAAGTACCATTTATTAAAGAGGCTATCTTTCTTCCAGTGAACATATTTGGGCCTTTTGTTAAAGATAAGGTGGCTGAGTGTGTTTGTAGGTGTGTCTGCATCTTCTAATCTGTTCCATTGATCTTCATGTCTTTTTTTTTTGCCAGTACTATGCTGATTTTATCACAGTAGCTTTGTAGTATAATTTCAAGTCAGGGATTATGATGCTTCCTGCCTTTCCTTTGTTCCCTAGGGTTGCTTTTGCTATTCTAGGACTCTTCTGGTTCCAGATGAATTGTAGGAATGTTTTCCCTATATCTGTGAGGTATACTAATGGTATTTTAATTCAGATTGCCTTGAATCTACAACAATTTTGGGAGTATGGCCGTTTTCAAAATGTTCGTTCTTTCTGTCCATGAGCAAGGAATATCTTTCCATTTTCTGAAATCCTCTTCAATGTCTTTTTTCAGAGTACTATAATTTTTACTGTATAGGTTTTTCGCTTTCTTTGTTAGACTGATTCTTAAGTATTTCAGTTTTTTATATGCTATTATGAAAGGTGTGGTTTCCCTAAATTTCTGTCTCAGTGTGTTTGTGTACAGAATGCTATTGATTTTTAAATGTTGACTTTGTATCCAGCTACACTACTGAAATTGGTTATTAAACCTGTAAGCCTTTTGGTGGAGTTTTGCGGGTATTCTACGTAGAGTATCACATCGTCTACCGACGATGATAATTGCACATCTTCCTTTTCTGTCCTTATTCCTTTTATTTCTCTCTCTTATCTAATTGCTCTGGCTAATATTTCCAGAACTATATTGAATAGGACTTACGATAGTGGACGTCCTTGTCTTGTTCCTAATTTTAAAGTGAATGCTTTCAGTCCATTTAGTATGATGTTAGCTATTGGTTTCTCATGGCTTTTATCAGACTGAGGTAAAGACCATCCATTTGTGGGGAGGATTGTGCATTTTTACCTCATTCTAGACAGTAGGAAATCATAAAAGAGTTGAGGCAATGGGGTGTCATGATGTATCTTGTAAAAGCATCACTACTGCTGCTGCTCTGTGTAGAATAAACTCCACATGCAATTTGTTGGAGGAGAGCAAGAGTAGAAGTAGGGAGATGACAGTAAGTAGGAAAGTGGTGTAGCAGCTGAGGAAGTGAGAGCGGCTTGGATGAGGAAGGTGACGGTGGACAGTGGGGAAGAGAAGTGGATACATAGATGACGTTTGCACGGAGAGCCTGGAGGACCTGTTGACAGATTGTAGTTTGAGGATCAGATTAAGGCAGGACTCAAAGGTGACTCAGGGTTTGGGCTACTGGTATTGGGAGATGATGCCATTTACTGAAGGGGTGCACTGTCAGAGAAATGAGAAGTTAGCGCTCCTTGGTTGTAGATGTTCTGAGATTCCTGTTTCACATCTTTGTTCTAAAATATGTGTATATCTTTTACTCTACTAAATGAAATTCTAATTTTAATTCCTTTTTATGCTTCATCTAGAGAAAAAGACAATTACTGGCTACTATTGTAACGTTGTACTTCAGTTTGTTTGTACAACTCAAATTGCATTTTTGTTCAGTACTGAGGGTTGATCCTAGGACCTTCACAGTGAGCTACATTTCTAATCCTTTTTGAGGCAGTTTGCTAAGTCTCTGAATTGTTCAGCCTGTGCTTAATTTTGTAATCTTATTGCCTCAGCCTTTCAGAGTTCTGGGATTACATGTGTGCACCACCACACCCAGCTAAGATTGTATGCATTTCATTGGGCCTTGGCCTGTGTTGCACTTTTTGGTTTCCCACTTTGATGTATTTTTTTAAATATCTTTTCACTTACTGTTGTCTCGTACCCCTGTTCTTGTGATAGACTGTTTTGGCAGGTATTCTTTGTACATTCATTCAACATTCATTGAGTGCATGTTGTGTTGTAAGCACTGTGCTGAGAAGCACAGCAGTACAAGGCACAAGGAAAAGAAAGCATGGTTCTTCCACGGAGTCTCCAGTGTGGTAAGGAGAGTCAATAATGAAATAACAGCTTGTAAAATTACAACTTTCATCTGCAACAAAGGAGACTTACTTCTAATAATGAAAATTTGATCTAATCAGGGTGATTTGATTAGGAAAGTAAGGAGACTTTTTAGGCAGAGAGAATCAAATAGAAGCACAGGATGTTTGGATAATGAAAAAGGATAGTATGCTACCCCTTGGGGAAAACTTTAGAGGGACAGAAAAAGACAATTGAAGGAAACCAGTTAGGAGATGATTGCAAAGCAGGGCAAAGATGATGCTAACTTGTTCCTCTATCATTTATTTTGCTATTTTCCCTCTTTTCTCCTTCTTGGATGTTCTGAGTCTCCTTACTTGACATTTCCTTCCTTCCTTCCTTCCTTCCTTCCTTCCTTCCTTCCTTCAGCCTGCTTACATGACAATTCCTTCCTTTCTTCCTTCCTTCCATCCATCAGTCCATCCTCATGCTTATTTGTGTGTACCTTTCTTTGCCTTTTTCCATACCATCTGAATGGCTTCTTGCCCTCCCTCTTCTTTTTGAGACAGGGTCTTGCTGTGTGGCTCACGATGGCCTTCAACTCACTATGTAGCCCAGGCAGGCCTTGAATATCACTTTGCTCCGCCCCACTCAGCCTGGCAGTTTTTTTCATGAAATAAGTTCTACCTTCCTTTTCTGAGATACATAAATTACTATTTGTTTTCCTTTAGTTTCAAATCTCTCTCCATTTGTGAACTTTGTCCACTTGTTTGAAAAGACTGATGTTAAACACTTGCACAGTTGTCCTTCACACCAGTAAAAATGCTTGTCAACATATGAAGTGTTTACCAGTCCTGTTAGTCATACTCTTATATGTTTAGGTCAAAAATCCAAGCAATTTGCCAGTTATTACTTGTGACAGTAGACACTTCATACTCTCTTCAACTAAAGTAAAATTTTATCTAAATAAATGGCAGTGCATTGAATATGTACTATAACAACCACTGTTAATCCCTATCATTTGGTTTGAAACCCTGTATGATTTTTTAATGTCCTTGCTTTGTTTTGTTTGTATTTTGCTCTTTTTTTGGTACTACTTTCTTTAAAAAAATAAATAACTGGCAGTTCCTGGGGAATGAGCGAGATCTTTAGCCTTCTGTCTATTCACCTGGGTGTGTACTTAAAACTCTATTTAGCTCTGTTCCTTTTTCTTTTGTTGCCCTACTTCTGCAAACCAATCCTGGTGTCATTGCTTATTCGTTCCTTACTTAGGTATATTTCCTGAATGTATCCCAGTCAAAGTGATACAGTTCATAACAATTATTTTCTTTCTTTCTTTCTTTCTTTCTTTCTTTCTTTCTTTCTTTCTTTCTTTCTCTCTCTCTCTCTCTCTCTCTTTCTTTCTTTCTTTCTCTCTCTCTCTCTGTCTGTCTCTCTGTCTCTCTCTCTCTCTTCCTTCCCTTCCCTTCCCTTCCCTTCCCTTCCCTTCCCTTTTCTTTTTCTTTTTCTTTTTCTTTTTCTTTTTCTTTTTCTTTTCTTTTCTTTTCTTTTCTTTTCTTTTCTTTCTAGTGCTAGGCATTGAACCCAAGCTGTCACATATACTAAACAGGCCCCTGAAGTGATACATTGTATTTATCATTTGATATCATGTACTCACATGAAAAAGAATAGAACATTGCTTAGAAATGGTGATTTTTCCTAGAAATGTATTGAGAGCATTAACTCGGGTCAGAATGCTGCGTTTTGACATCTAGCTCTATGTTACTTGCATGATTTTTAACATTTTACTTGTCCTGTGTTCTCTTTTATGTAAAAAGGGATAATTATAATTATTAAATTAGTCAGCTGTCCCTTTGAGGATATTAAGCTGAGGTGATCAATTTAAGAAGAATGATTTATTTTGGTTCACAGTTTTGGCGATTTCAGCCCATGGTTGGTTGTCCTGTGGCTTTTGGGCTTGTGGCAAGGCAGCCCATTGTGGTGGGAGAGCATGGCAAAAGAAACTGCTCATCTCTCTGCAGCTAGGACAGGTAGGGGAAGAGAAAAGAGGAGCAGTGGTCCCAGTGTTTCTTTCAAGGCGTTCCCCTCATATCCTAGTTTTCTTCCAATAGGTCCCACCTCCTAAAATTTTGCCACTTCCCAAAAGTACCACAGTCCTGTGATCAAACTTTTAACACATGGACCTTTGGGAAACACTTACCAACCCAAACAATAGTAGCTACTTGCCATGAGGATTAAGGGAGTTAATACATATCAAATACATGAAGCGACTTTAGGCATATAAGAAGCACTACCTGTTAGTTGGTATTATTATTTTATTTCTTTGCATAGATAGAGAACTTCTTTTCCTTCTGGGCATGGTGGCATATGCCTGTAATCCCAGCACTGGGAGGCAGAGGCCAGAGGATCACTGTGAGTTAGAGGCTAGCCTGGGTTTCATAAGTGAATTCAAAGGCAGCCTGAACTACATACTGAGACCCTGTCTCAAAAAACAAAAAACAAAAAACAAAGTTTCTTTTCTTTCTCTTTCATTATGCCTGCTCTTTCAATTTGAATTCTCATTGTTTATATTTTATTTATTACCTTTTCTTCTAGGTAGTGGCTGATCTTGGTAGTCTACATTGACTGGCAGACTGAGAAAGGAAAGAACAAAATTATGTATATATTCCCTGTGTCTAGGCTTGTTTAAAGTGATTGTTCCTTTCTGTTTCCCTCTGTCTGTCTCTGTCTGTCTGTCTTTTTGTCTGTCTCTCTCTCTCTTGGTTTTTTGAGAGAAGGCCTTGAACTCACTATATAGCCCAGGCTGGTAAGAAACTGGGCAGTCTTCCTGAGTGCTGGGGAGAACTCCCCCTCAATTGGGAATTGAATTTTGTGCATACTAAGCAAGTGGTCTGCCCCTGAGCTACATCCCTAGCCCTTAACTTTTTAGACAGGGTTATGCTAAGTTGACCAGACTAGCCAGAAAGTAGTGATCCTCCTGCTTCAATCTGAAGAGTTCAGTACTCTTTTTCCATTCCTTCAACAAAGTCATAATATGTAGTAAGTAGTTCCCCATTACCTGCAGTTTCACTTTCCTTCATTTTGGTTACTTGTGGTCAACCAGAATCTGAAAATATTAAATGGGAAAACCAACAGTGAACAATTAATGTTTTCAATTGCCCTGTATGCATTGCTTCTCGGCCTTTTGGCTAAGATCAAGTGTAGTATCTGTTTTTAATCAGTTTATCAGTTTAAATTGCCCTGCATTCTGAGTAGCAGGATGAAATTTTGGTATTGTCCTTCTCCATCCCACCTGGGATGTGAATTATATATGCTGCAATCGAATTTAGTCACTTATTACCCGTCTTGATTATTAGATTGACTGTTGATGTCACAGTGCTTGTGTTCAATTTTACTTACAAATGACCCCAAAATACAACAGTAATAATGCTGGAAATTTGAGTATGCTAAAGAGAAGCTATAAAGTGCTTCTTTTAGGTGAAAAGGCAGAAGTTCTTAAGGAAAGAAAACAATCTTAAACTGAGGTTGCAAAGACCTACAGTATAAGTAAATCTCTGTAAGAGAGAAAAATTTGTAGTAGGTTTGCCCTTATACCTCACACTGTGAAAGTGATGGCCAGTGTGTAGTAAGGGCTTAATTAGGATGGAGAAGCCATTAAATTACAGGATTTTGATGTCTTGCATGGATTCATCTATCCACTGGGGATCGTGGACCTTAGGGAGCTATTTCTCATACTGAAAATAATGGTCGTCTCCCTCCCCTCACTAAATTGTCCAGGTTGGGCTTGAACTTGAGATTCTCCTGCCTCAGCTTCGTAGAGTGCTGAGAGTTGAGGCCTGTGTCACCCCATTCAGTTGAAAATGATAGGTCTTACTGTTACTGGGTTTTGGAGTGCTGGAGTCTCCTGAAGGTGGTTTCTGTTGCACACTTCAGCAGCACATACATTAAAATTGGAGGTGGTTTCTAGATTCTGTTGTTCTGAGCAAAAGGTGGCAAAGTTTTATTACAGGTAGGAAAGAGAGGCTCTGCCAAGTAAAAGTAGGAGAAGAAGTGCACCCTACAGAATAAGGGTGGGCCTCCATGTGAGAGAGATCACAGTGGCAAAAATCCAATGTGGACTATCCTTTCTGTATCACCCCCACCTCAGGTTGTCATCAAGTCTAGGCCATCCTATTGAAAACCTGTTTGAGTTCTTTAAAGTCCACATGCAGGGCTTTTGGGACTGTTCTGCATGTGTCCTGGGATTTTGTACTTAACTGGCATGCTTCCCCACCCAGTTGTGCCATGCCCTAATCTCCTGTCCCATGAAATACAAAAGTTTCTCAACCCTGGGCAGTTTAGACTCTAAAGACATAAGAATGTAGGCAGCTGGGCACTGTGGCACCCATCTGTAATTCTAGCACTCATGGAAGCTGAGACAGGTGGATTCTAAATTTGAACCAAGCCTGGAAAACAGCAATTTAATGAGACTCTGTCTGAAGAAGAAAAGGAAAGGAAAAGAAAGAAAAGGTAATTTTAAAAATTGGATGGGGATATAGCTCAATGTGAAGGCTTTGGCTTTAATCATGCATACTCCCTTACACACAGTATGTATGTAACACAGTGATTTGTTTCAAAGGTATAGAGAGCAACATAAACATTCATTAGTGTACCTTCTTTGATCAAGAACTGGTTGAGGAATCTCTGAAACGAGACAAACACAAGAAGAAAAAGGAAACATATTCAGAACTCTTCCTGTATTTCATGCAGTGATGTTTGGAGTTACTATAAATCATACTCATTTTCATTAATATCTTGACAAGAAAGCACATTAATCATGAAGACTATTGTGTGCTCACAATTACATTGCACTTAAGTTGTACACCTAAATCACATTACTTGGAGAAATGGAATAATGGATAATTCATTGTGAACTATAGATTAACATTGTCAATGTATTTGTCAGTGCTTCATTGCTATAATGAAGGACCTGACACAAGCTATTTACAAAAAAAAAAAGGAAGCCCATTACAAAGAAAAAAGGAAGCCCAATATAATACCAACTCTAGCAAGGGCCTCTTGGCATGGCAAATAGCAAAACATATGCAGAAGGAAGTATCAAGTCTCACAACCAGGAAGCTAGAAACATTGGGGGTTCCCATCATTACTTTGAGAGCATCCCCTCAATGACCTCTCTTGAGGACCTTTTAAAGAACCAGATTGTCTCAACACTGCCACCTTGGGGACCAAACTTTCAATACATGAACCTTTGGGGGAGAAAGACATTTAAACTATGTCCAAACCATAGCACCCAATTAGGCAAAAATTAATGGCAGCAATTACAGAAAGGGATGTATAATATGTGTGGGACCATTTGACCTGCTAAACTATGTTGCTTTAAGCTTTTATTTATTTGGCTATGCTAGGTATTTAGACTTCCCAGAACCGTTTTGCATTCACTGGCAATCATTAGGACCTATCCTCTACTATGGGTGCGGAGCTTTTCACTCCTGAAATTGAGACAAGGCCACTGTGATGTTTGAACAGTGCCAGTAGCAGCCTTGACGCTGTCAGAAGTTTATGGAGTAAGGCTAGAGCTGTATTCTTACCTTGCCTTTGGAGACTATTTTCTTTTCTGCAGAGAGTTTCAAGTCTATTTCCTGCCTAGTTTTACACATTTTGCGTATATCATCTTCCCCATCTTCAAAATTAATGATTTTGTCAAAACGTTACCCAAGTATTAATCAGAATATTTTCATTTTGCAATAGTAGCAATTGAATCTGGGAATCTTCATTGGCATTTCCTTTACAAGTTTGAACGTCAGGTCCTCAGTCTCACCTTTTACAGTTTTCATTTGTTGCTTAAGTAGTTTGGGTTGGTTGGTAGTTTTGAGGCTTTTTGAGGGTCTTGATACATAGTTTGGGTTGGCCTTGAATTCACTGTGTATCCCAAACTGGCTTCAAACTCAACATCCTTCTGCCTCTGCATCCTGAGTGCTAGGGTTACAGGCATGCACCTCTACTCCCAAGTTCTCAGATCTATCTTTGAAGTTTATTATGAATTAATTTTTTCGTGCTTGAGTTGTACATTTGCTCCTTGAAAATTGAAAATGTTTCTCAAACATTATTCATCCTTCTCAATGTATGCTGAATTCTTCTGACATTAGTGGTAGTCCTCTGACTTTCTTAAAGCAGAAAGAATGTTTAAAACTACTTGTCTCACGCAGTCTTTTTTCTTTTTTGAGACTGAGTCTCACTATGTAGTTCTGGCCTTGAACTCAGTATGTAGTCCAGGCTGGTCTTGAACTCACGGCAGTCCTCCTCCTTCAGCCTCTTCCAGTGCTGGGATTATGGGCATGTGCCGCCACACCCAGCTCCATGGCAGTCATTTCTGAGTTGTTTGCTTCCTGGCTTTGGAACTTTGTGTGTGTCAGTTGAGATCATTGTCTTTCTACCAACTGTGCTACCCGAGAATAAGATACCACTGCTTGGTGTTTCTGATCCACGGATAGTAAGGAAGTTTATAGCAAAACCCACAGTGCCAAACTGCTACTTAACCCATAGAGCTGGGCTCAGCTGAGGCCAGCCACCTCCTGTTGTTTCTGTCTGCAACAGTGTGTTCACACTTGTTAATGTGACAACACGGAGAGTCCGCTTCTGAGGACTCTTGACTGTTCTCCAGAAAGCCTATGCCTTTGGAGAACCTTGACAGTTCTCAAACACTGAGGTGATAGCCCTAAAGAGTTTTGCTGAGAGATTTCCAGGTTTTAACATTTGTCTTTACCTTTTTTGTTACTGCTTTTGTATTTGTAAATTGCAGAAGTTAATGATTCTTTCCGTTGTCCTTCAAAAATTTTTTGTCCTATTTATTGTTGTACAGTCTTAATCCAAAAAAATTATTGGGAAATATTTCAGTTGTCTCTGAAGTAAAGGATAATATAACAGACACTTGTGTTCTGTTTTCTAGTTAGTGTTGGAGTGGACCCTTCCCTTTTTGCATCCATCTTTCCTCCACAGGCAGTCTCTCATTTGGTAGTTATCATCCCCATGTATTTCTCGATATGTTGCTCTTTATGTATGTACCTCTGAACTATAAATACATGTGTGTATATCTGTCTCATGCACAACTATATATAATTGTTCTGTATTTTGAAAAATTTATAAATGTCATACTGCATTTATTTTCTGCCACTTTTTCATCTTCTAACATGGTTTGAGATATAACAATGTTGAGAAATCAATAAATTTCTTTCTTCAGTGTGGCTATATAGTGATCCCTCAGATTCCTCAGACAACAGGCTCCAGGAATGCCTCCCCCACATACAAAAATCCTTGAATGTGTGAGCTCCTAATGTAAAATGACAGTATATTTCTATATAACCTGTCCACATCCTCCATTATACTTTAAATCATCTGTAGATTACTTACAATATCTGAGTATTGAATTTGTGCTTGTGAAACTTGAAGATACAGAGAACTAACTATAAGTTTTTGTTTTGGTTTGATTTTCTGATGCAGCGTCTTGCTACATAGTTGAGGCTGGCCTTGAATACTCCCTGTGTAGTTGGGCTGATCTGGAAGTCATTGCGATCCTCCTGCCTCAGTCCCCCAGAGTGCTGGCATTACAGGCTTGCACCACCATACCTGGCTGTACATTTTTTAAAAAATCATTTTCCTGTTAGTGAAAGTTGAGGTTGTGCACAACTTTTTACTATAACATAGATTTCTACTGTGTGACCATTGTAGTCCTACTATGAAAGTTTGGAAAAGTTTTTCCTTTTGCACACATATGTTTTTATATAGCAAAGGTAAGGATCCTTTTTCTGTAAAAGTGAAACAGTAGGGCTGGGGATTTAGCTCAGTGGAATAAGCGCTTGCCTAGCAAGCGCAGGGTCCTGAGTTCGATCCCCAGTACCGCAAAAAAAAAAAAAAAAAAAGTGAAACAGTATCTTATTCTTTGTAGATCATAGTCTTCATCATAATTAGTCAACATTGCCATTTTAGTGAGAAAGCAATCATAGGTATCATAAAAGAGTATGGCTGTGTTTCAATAAAAATTTATATGACTTTAACCTCATAATTTTCTTGTGCTGTGAAACCTTCTGAGGGTTTTTTTTACCCCCTCTCAACTATTAAAAACATAAAATCATGGTTGTGCACACCTGTAATCCTAGGACTTGAGGCTGAGGCAGGAGGATTGGTGAGTATCTGAGGTTAGCATGGGCTACGCCGTGAGTTCCAGGCCAGCCTGAACTGCATAGCAAGGACTGGGGATATAGCTCAGAGGCAAAGCACCTGTCTGGCAAGTGTGAGGTCATGAGTTTGATTTCTGGCACACACACACAAAATTTTAAAACATGAACTACATAGTGAAACCCTGTCTCCAAAAGACAGCGTATGAGCAACAACAGCAACAACAATCAGCAACAACAAAAATCCAGCCACCACAAATCAGCAACAACAAAAATCCCAGACAGCAGGCCAGATTCAGCCAGTTCGTGGTTTACTGACACCTAACCAAGGGTATTCTTTTCTCTGTGTGTGCCAGGAGTTGAACTCAGGGCCTTGCACTTGTCAGGCAGGTCCTGAGCTGCTGAGCTATATCCCCAGCCCAGAAAGGGTATTCTTTAAGCAATGGAATGAGTGATGGGATCTTAGGGCATGTGTGGCTTCACTTTCACTGTAGGTATTGACATGAGTCTCCAAAATGGTTCCCATAGCAGTTGTTAAGTTTTCCTGTTTCTGCAAGCGATCACCCTCTTAATACTGATATTTTAATTTTTGCCATTCTGATTTGATTATCAGATGGTGATTTAAGCCTATGATACTCATCTTTGCTGTTGTGTGTAAAAAACTTCATCCAACATTCAAAAAATATTGAGGGCAGCTTAAACTTTATTCTTTGTGGTTATGATGGATTATATAGATTTGAGAGTGTAATCTTATGGCAAGGGTATGTGGTTGTATGATTTAAGAAATAGCTTTGGTGGTCCTTCATATTGTAATTTTTGTTTAACTATTTTTCTTATTTCTTTAGTTATTGTGGCAGCAGGGGTGTAGCAATCAGCATAGGCTAGAGGAACAGAATTTGGAAATCTGATTGTAGTTTGTGTATTCCTTATTTAAAAAAAAAATTTTATTTAACCTTTGGAATAATTTTACTTTTACAAGAAAGTTGTAAGACTACTACAAGGACTTCTGATTTATCCTTCGTTCATTTCTTCCAGTGACGGTATTTAGAACTGCTTTAACATCTTCTCTTTTAGATACTCATTTACATATACCTAAGCACATTTCTGAGCCATCTGAAAGTAAATTCCGGACGTGGTGCCCATGTGATCGTCATTGATGCGTTGTCCCACCTCCAGAGTTTGCCAAGGAGCTGTACATTCTCATAAATTGCTGGAGCGCCAGAGATACCGTGGTGCATGCCTTAACCCCAGCACTTTGGGAGGCTGAAGCAGAAAAATTGTCAATTTAGAGCCTGGCCTAAGTACGTTTTCTTCTTGCTGGGCTTTTCCCCAACCTTTTTAGACATTTTACCCCTTTGTCTGACTATATCAACTAGGACCTTTGCAACATAGTTGAATATTGAATATACTTGATATGGCTTATTGCAGGAGGATAATGGATAGTTAAGATGTTTGCTAAAGATTCTTGTAGTTACTGTTTTAGATTAAGAATGATTTACACTTAGTTTAAGAGTTTTTGATCTGCTGTGAATGAGTATTGTTAATTACACATGTCAAGTGTTAACTTTTGTTTTTTAGAATAAATCCTACTTAATTTTAATGTATTCTTGATTTATCATCGGATTTAATTTGCTGATTTTTTTTACTTAAGGTGTTATATGTCTTCATGTGAGATTGCTCAGTACAGTAATTTTCTTGAGTGCCATTGTCAGGTTTGGGATTAAGTATTCTGACTTCAAAAAAGAGCTGCAAAGTGTTTTTTAAAATTACTGGAAAAGTTAATGTAAGGGTGACGCTATTTTTTTTTTTTTAGAAGTTTGGGGAAAAAATATTGGCAAAGGTTTCTGAAACTGAGTTTCCTTTGTGGGAAACCCAGTTTCCTTTACTGATATACTGATGTTAGAACTTTTGCTTCTTGTATCAGTAATTTGTGTTCTCACAGATACTTGGGATTTTTTTGTTTTGTTTTGTTTTTTGGGTTTTTTTTTTTTTGCTTTTGATGAACTGAATCAGTTCCTTACTATCAGAAATTTATCTTGTATCTGTTAGAGCTCTTCTGTACTAGCACTTCTGTTTGGGGATCTCTCTGTTCTTGTTGGGTTTCTACTCTCCCCTCCTTTTATTATTGTCATTTTAGTGGAGAGTATGGAGAAGTGTGTACAGTGTGTCAGGGCTCGGCGGTGGATTGCTTGCCTCGTTTGCTTGAGATTCAACCCCCAGCCCTGCAAGGAAAAAAAAATACAATGTGTTTGTTACTTAAGTGGAATATTTAACTTTTTTCTTTCTTTCCCCTCTTTAATTTTATCAGTGGAATATAGTAGAAACAATTTGCCACTCATAATTAGGATTGTGAACTAGGATAGGGTGTTGTACTCAGGGACTTTTTGTTTTGTGTTTGTTTTTATTTTACTTTGAGACAGGGTCTCACCAAGTTGCCCAGGCAATCCTTCTGCCTCAACCTGTGGAGTAGCTAGGCTTAGAGGTGTGTACCACCATACACCTTCAATAACTTTTGAGGATTTTGTTTTTGCTTTACTCAGTTGTCCTAAACTTATGTTTTAAATTTTTTTTTTTGTAATTTATTTTTCCTTCATTAGAAATTATCATTTTTGCTAAGCATGGTGGCCCACATCTATAAACCTGAACATTTGGGAGGCTGAGGCAGGAGGAGGATTACTGCAAGTTTGAGGCCAGCATGGACTACATAGAGAGTTGGAGACCAGGCTGCACTACATGATAAGACCCTGTTTTGGTCAGTAAAAAATTGATCACTTCCATGAAATTACTATTTTTCTACTTACATGTAGGTTTTAATGTGTTGTTGATTAGGAAATGGTGTGATCATGTTTGTTGGAATTCTGTGTATGAACCCCACTTGCTTTAGTGTATAAGTGCAGGGTCACTTCATTTTGACTTTTGAAATAGGTTTACTTTAAACTCAGTTTTACAACTTGTTATTTTGGCATGCTTTTACATCTGTAGAGAAGTTCCAAAGATGATATAGAGAACTAGTTTCTGTACATCTTTCTCCCTTCTGCTAAGGTTATCTCTCTGTGTGTTGTGGGGGAAGTAGTAGGGACTGAATCCAGGGCCTTCACACTGAGCTACTTTTCCAGCTCTCCCACGTGTAGTTGCTTGTTTTGTTTTGTCGTTTTGAGACAGG
>PVLD010029084.1:0-18529 GCA_004027595.1 Dinomys branickii | reverse complement strand
CTGTATAATATAAAGTTATCTTCACTTCTGTTAATACAAAAACTATTGAGGAAATACAGAATTATAGAGAACATAGAAGGGAATTAGCTCTGGATGCTGTCCTACATAATGTTACCTTCACCTTTGTTACTCAGTTACACAGATGATGGCCCATTTGATCATTCAATTTTTCTCCTCCCTCATCTCCGTTGCCCTACCAATCATTCACTTCCCTGTGATAATAACTGTACTCCTGTGTTTATCTATATCCTTAGACTCTCGCTTTGGGTAGAGATATAGCTGTCTCAGACTACATTATAACATACACGGGTGTAAACAAACTACCATGGTTGGAGGTGGGAAAGCACATATGCTCACAGCGGACCACCCAGCTCCACCCTGTTGTCGTGCTATGGGTGGGAGCAGGTCCAGCCCATGAGGTGCCCTGAGCAGGGCCCACAGCAGAGCAGCCGCGGGGCCCACAGCGAAGACTCTTACCTTGACTTATCCACTTATGTACTTTAGCGGAAGTAATGTCATTACCAGGAAGCCATAACCTACAGATGATATGAGCTGAGTTGTAGAATGAGAGTATACTTTTTAAATTTTAATGAAGTCACATTCTTACTCCTATTAGATGAGATTTTAGGGAAGAAATTCAAAGAACAGGATGAGGCAAATTCAAAAAATACGAAACTGGAGAACTCCTTTTATACCTAGAAATCTTTGCTGTATTTATATACTATCAAACTTTATTCCAGAAAGAAGTATCCTTTCTGAAAATGTATCAAGTGTATTTTCCTAAGCACAAATCCCATGTTATTAGCAGCAAAGAACTCACTATGAATTTTTTTTTCTGCTAAAGGGAAATAAAATAGCTCAGAAAAATTGTGAATTTGACAGATTTTTGAGGTACAACTTAATAGAAAAAACTCATTTGACACAAGTCAAAATATTACATTTCAAACCCTGGTGAGTCAGTGTGCCTGAGAGATCAATGTGATGGATTTCATGCAATGGAGAAACTGCACCAAGGACACAGATACTGCGTGTGTATGTGCTTGTGTGATTGCAAATGTCAGTCATTCTCCAAATGCCTGAAGGATACTTGTCAGTCTAGACCATCCCTCTGCTGGCACTGCCAAGGCAGAAGCTGGCCATACGGTGAAATAACTTAGCATCCACACACCTATGTGATCATTCAAGTATTTAAGGAGTAGCAAGAGTAGAGCAGTCTCTGGAGATACGGTAGTGAACAAGACAGGCAAGAAACCTACTTTCACACACTCTGGTAGTACCTAAGTAAACAAACAGGTAAGATATAGAAAAATTCCTGCCAAATGGCCATTGTGAACAGAAAAGGTCTTATTATTAAGACAATGATGAAGACCTAATCTCCAGGCTCTGGCTGATAGAGTCTCTGTAGAGTAGTCCTGGTTATTACTTTCTTTGTACATATCTGTCTCGCTACGGTGATAATGTCTAGTAGTATTCTGATTTTTTCAGAAGTTTTTGCCTTCATCACCAAAACATGAAAAAAAATTATGGCAAAAATTTTGGATTCAGAAGTGACATTAGGACAAAGTACTTTTCCTCCTTATACCTATCTACCATGATGTCTCTATAGTAACGAACATGCTTGAGAGGCTTATAGCTTCTTTCTGAGTCCTTATTATTTGTAGAAAACCCTGGCATGAATAAAGATCCAAAGCTCTTTCATACTTCTGTGTTAATGTCTGACCAGTTAAGTTTGGTTGAAAGTCTACACACTGACTTTTCTAGGTTTGAGTTAATTAACCACCTTCTTTCCCTATGAATTTCTCTTGCTGCAAATGAACATAAAAGGATTAGCTGGCTCAGTGATTCCTAGACTCACCTAATAAATACCTGCAGAAATAGCCATGCATGGCTACAAGTTTATATTGTTAGCACTCTATAAAGTTGAGGCAGGAGGACCACAAATTTTAGCCCAACCTGGACAACTTAATGGCTTAACAAGGCTCTGTCTTAAAAGAAAAAAATAAAAAGGACCTAGGTGGAGCTCAATATGAAGGCCCTGGGTTCAATCTCAAACACCATGAAAAAATACCTGCAAGATTTTGGATAGACAGATGCCAAAACCTCAACTACAGAAAATATGATATACTAGAATTTAAGTAGAGTGCAATGATTCAAATTTAGTGTCAAATTGGGAATTGCTGGATCAGATTAAATGAACTTTAGGACTCCTTCCAGTATGAAAATTATGTGATTCAGTGATTTAGCCAAAGGACTTCTGCCATTGGACTATCATTATATGTTATCTTATGGTCTTTTAACTAGGAAACTATTCATCAGAAACAATAACACCTAACTTGCTGTCAAGAGCTAATTTGGGGGCTGGGGATATAGCTCAGTGGAATAAGTGCCTGCCTGGCAAGCACAAGGTCCTGAGTTCAATCCCCAGTACCGCAAAAAAAAAAAAGCTGTTTTTGTGCCTGATTCTCTAGTAAGCATTTAAGCATATTTTTGTAAAATGCTTATGTCAATTTCAGGAAAAAGTAGGAACTATTATTATCTTCATTAGAGAGATGAAAAACTTGAGAAAGAGTAATGATAATGTAGCAAACACCTTCAAAATTCTTAATATGTGGCAGTTACTATTACAACATTTTAAGAATCTAAGATTTTACTCTTAGTAAAATATATATCCATACACATATCCATAAAATCTAATACCACAAAGGATGTAAGAGTAGACTGATGTGATCATCAGGTCAGTATCATATTAGTAGGCTGATATGATCCTGCTGATATGATCAATACAGTGATACAGTCCTGCTGATATGAGCAGTAGACCGATATGATCCTTACATGAAGCATCCAAGAAAGAAAGAGGTTAAATAGTATCTACTAAGGTTACATGATGGGTGGCAGATCTCAGAGTTAAACTCAGGCAACCTGACTTCAGAATCCAGACTTTTAACTGCTATCACCATCGAGATGTACTTTTGAACTCTCAAAACTGTTGGTTAACTAGCTCAAGTTCATGTAGAAATTAAGAGGACATCACTGAAAGTAACTACTTATGTAAGTTTATTCTAGTAACCATAGTAATAATTACTGCCCTATTAGAAACACTTAGAAGACATGGATTCTACACAATTGGTCATGGCACATGGGAAACTCAAGGTACTAGGAATGACAGGTTTAGGGAGAAAGGAACATATAACCCACCTATATGTCAGCAGAGATAGAAACACAAGATGGAAAAGGATTGTGTTCTCCGCTAAGTTCTCACATCCTATCTCTTGAATTCTTTGTCTCTTCTGTACCTTTTCTCTAACTCTGCAGATGAGTGGAACATATCAAAAGTTGTCTAAAATCTTCCTTCAATACTGAATACAGCTATAAAGAAAAATTGGCTTTTATGAAATGTTTCCCATGTTCCCAGTGTCACATCTCTGTGGTCCTAAACTCTCCAGTCTCAGGGCCCCTATTTATTTCTAAGAATTATTTAGAGCCACACGGATCTTTTGCTTGAGGGCATTTCATAGCAATTAAGATTTGTTGAATTACAAATTAAAAGATAATTTAAAAATATTTCTTAGTCAATTTTAAGTGATAACCACCATTACCCATATTTTTTAAAAGACAATGCTTCCAAAATAAATAATTTCTTTACCAGTGGGAAAAGTAGCTTTGGCTTACAATCAAAAATCTCTGTAAGGTCTGACAAAAACAAAATTGAAGTGGATTCTTATATCTGGCTCTGTATCTGATCTGTTATGATATCATAGATATCACTCTATACTTGAAAGAATAAAAGTAGTGTTTAATGAAACTGAAAAGTGTGAAAGTGTCTCAGGGACCACAAGTGACCTTTAAGTCACTCTCTGAGGGCCACTGTGAAAGATACTATATGTCAAAGTTTCTGAAAGAAGAGGCTTGCAATCACCATTTAAAAAAATTTTTAACTTGGCAATATAAACACAAAGAATGGAAATAAATACAGAAAAGAAGCAAAGGATGTGAATGGACATTTCCCAGAGAACATGTAAAATGATGAATGAGCTCCTGGGAAGATGTTCAATGGCATTAGTGATCTAGGGAAATGCAGTGCAAAAGCTACAGTGCGTAGCATGTCATGCACCTTAAGATGGCTAAAGTCAGCAAGACAATCACTAGTGATGGCACAATGTGAATTGGTGCCCTTATACTTAGTTGATGTATCTGTGAACTGGCAAAGCTGCTTTAGAAAATAATGTAGCACTTCCCTCAAAATATTAATATACTTAACATACTATTCCTTGGTATATTATCAATAAATAAACAACCATGTGTACACACAAAATCTTGTAAACTCCCCATGATGTCATTAATTAAAATAGACAAAAAGTGTCCATCAACTAATAAATGGCTAAAAATAGGTGTCACATCCAAACAGTGTGATAGCATTCAATCCAAAAGTGAATGTGTCCTGTACTGATACATGTCACAGTGTCAGTGAACTGTGAAAACATACTAAAGTGAATAATCCAAACATAAAACCCACATATGTACTATTTATTGGTATGAAATATCTAGAAGAGGTAAATTCACAGAGGCAGAAAGTAGATCAGTGGCTATCAAAGATTGTAAAAAGGAACGAAAGGGAGTGGTACTAATGCGTATGCGGATTCATTCTTGGTCCGTTAGAACATGCTAGAATCGGTGGCAGTGGGTGTACCTGTGAATATAGTCAAACCAGCTGAGTTTGTAGTGTATAAATCATGTCCTATAATACTTTAAAAACTACTGTTCTCTCTCTTCTATGATTTTCTTTTTAAAGAAAAAGAACAAAGATAAAATAACAAAAACAAATACAAAAGCATAAAACACATGAAAACAATAAAAATATACAGAATTCAAAAAAAAGATGATAAGAAATTAACAATTGTTGTTGTATTATCTTCAAAGTAGTTACTCAGACTACCAGACATGCACATGGAAGACTGATCAAACAGTTAAACATTAACTGTTCCTTTCAATAAACCATTGTAAATTAGTAGTACAATTGTCTCAGCTATCTTGTGTATATATACATATTTTTTCTCTTCATTCCTTCTTTCTTTTATCCATTTCTCTGTTGATGGGCATTTGGGTTGTTTCCAAGATTTAGCTATTACAAACTGAGCTGCTATAAACATGGGCGCACATACATTGCTGTGGTATAATGTCTTCAGTTCTTGTGAAAAAATATCTAGAAGGGGAAGAGCTGGGCTGAATGTGACCTCTAATCTTAGTTTATCGAGAATTCTCCACACAGATTTCTACAGTGGTTGTACCAGCCTACACTCCCACCAACAGTAGAGAAGGGTTCCTTTTTCCCCACAGCCACACCAGTATTTGTTACTGGTTGAACTGTTGATAATAGCCATTCTTTCTGGGGTCAGATGGAATCTCAGTGTTGAATTCATTTGTGTTTCTCAGATGACTAATGATGTTAAACCTTTTTTCATATATTTGTTTGCAACTTGTGTTTCTTCATCTGAGAAGTGTGTATTCATCTCAGATGCCTATTTTTGGACTGGATATCTCAGTTTGGGGGACCTGCTTTTTAAAATTCTTTACATGGTCTAGATAGAAGACCTTTGTCAGAGAGACAGCAAAATTTTTGTTTCACACTTTATAATAATTCTTTTTACTCTGTTAGAGATTTCTTCTGATGTGAAAAACTTTTCAATAATATGTGTTCCCAGTTGTTGACTCTTTGAAGTATTTCCCATGCAGTTTTGTTTTTGGTCATAAACTCTCAGCCTAGCCTTATGTCTGCAATATTTCTACCTACTTTCTCTTCCAGTAGATTTAATGTTTTTGTTTTAATACTAGATCTTTGACTTTAGTGCCTGGTGATAGACCTGGGTCTAGTTCTAGTCTTTAGCATGTGGAGACCCAGTTCTTCCAGCACCATTTATTAAAGAGGCTATCTTTCTTCCAGTGAACATGTTTGGTCCATTTATCAAAGATAATGTGGCTTTGTGTTTTTGTGATTGTGGCTGCATTTCCTACTCTGTTCCACTGATCCTCAGGTCTGATTTTTGTTTTTGTTTTTGTTTTTTTTTGTTTTGACAATGCCATGCTGATTTTATCACAAAAGCTTTGTAGTACAATTTCAAGTCAGAGATTGTGATTCTTCCTGCCTTGCCTTTGTTGCCCAGGATTGCTTTTACTATGCTGGGTCTCTTCTGGTTCCAGTTGAATTTTAGGAATGTTTTCTCTAGATCTCTGAGGTATAATAATAGCAATTTGATCAGGATTGTGTTGAATCTATATAACAATTTAGGGAGTATGGTCATTTTCACAGTGTTGTTTCTTTTCCATGAGCAAGGGATAGCTTTCCATTTTTTGAAATATTCTTTGATCTCTTTTTTTTCAGAGGACTGTAATTTCCACCATATAGATCTTTTTCTTCCTTTGATAGATTGATTCCTAAGTATTTCATTTTTTTGGATGCTATTGTGAAAGGTATGATTTCCGTAATTTCTCTCACTGTGTTTGTTGTTTGTGTATAGGTATGCTATGGGTTTTTGAGTGATGACTTTGCATCCAGCTATGCTACTAAATTTATTTATTAATTCTAGGAGTCTTTTGGTGGAGTTTTTGAGGTCTTCCATGTAGAATGTCATGTCATCTGTAAATAAAGATAATTTAACTTCTTCCTTTCCTATCCTTATTCCTTTTATATCCCTCTTTTGTCTAATTACTCTGGATAATGTTTCCAGAACTGCATTGAATAGAAATGGTGACAGTGGACATCCTTGTCTTGTTCATGATTTTAAAGTGAAAGCTTTCAGTTTTTGTCCATTTAGTATAATGTTGGCCATTAGTTTATCATAGATGGCTTTTATCAGATTTGAAATACAGTCCATCTATTCCAATTTTCTATAGGATATTTACCGTGAATGAGTGTTGGATTTTGTTAAAAGCTTTTCCTGCATCTATTGAGATGATCATGTGATTCTTGTTTTTTGTTCTGTTGATATAGGGAATTACATTTATTGATTTGCATATATTGTACTATCCCTACATTCCTGGGCTGAATGTCACTTGGTCATAATGTGTAACCTTCTTGATGAGTTGCTGCATTCTACTAGCTAGTATTTTATTGTGAATTTTTGCATCTGTGTTTATTAGGGAGATTGGCCTGTAGTTCTCCTTTTTGGTTGGATCATTCTCTGGTTTTGGTATCAGGGTAATACTTTCCTTCAGGAATCAGTTAGGGAGGATTGTTTCTCTTTCTATTTAATTAAAGAATTTGAGAAGAATTGGCATTAGATCTTCGCTAAATTTCTTGCACAATTCACCTATGAATCCATAAGGACCTGAGCTTCTCTTTGTTGGTAAGTTTTTCATTCTTTTTTCAATCTTGTTGATTGATTTTGGGTCATTTAGGATAGTTACATCTTCTTGATTCAGCTTTAGTAATTCGTATGTATCTAGGAGTCTGTCCATTTGTTCTGTGCTTTCCATCCTGTAAAAGTAAAGATTTTTGAAGTAAGTATTGATGATCTTCTGGATTTCTACAGGATCTGTAATGATTTCACCTTTTTCATTTTTTATAGCACGGATTTAAGATTTTTCTTTCCTTTTTTGGATAAAGTGGGCTAGGGAATTTTCAATTTTATTTATTCTTTTAAAGAACTAACTCTTGGTTCATTAATTCTTTGTGTTCTTTTCTTAGTCTTAATTGCATTAATTTAAGCTCTGATCATTATAAGACATTCTCATCTTTGTGCTTTGGGCATCACTTGTTCTTTTCCTAGAAGCTTGAGGTACAGCGTAGGTTTGCGTATTTGTGCTCATGCTGTTTTCCTGATGTGAGAATTCACTGCTATCAATTTCCCTCTAAGTACTTCTTTTATTACATCCCGTTGGTTCTGGTAAGTTGTACCTGCATTTTTGTTTGATTGTAAATATTGTTTAATTTCTTCTTTAATTTCATCTATGACCCATTGGTTATTCAGGAAATTATTATTTAATTTCCATGTATTCATTGAGTTTTTGCCATTTGTTTTGTTAATTATTTCCAGTTCCATTGCACTATGGTCTGATATGCATGGGATAATTTCAATTCCTTTGCATTTGCTTAAACATGTTCTACATGTGAGTCTATTTATATGGTGTATTTTATGTGCTACTCTATTTTATATATTAGTCTATTATATGATCTTTTTTAAAGAACATCTTATGTGCAGCAGAAGAATGTATATTGTGATGGTGTTGGGTAAAGGTCTACTAACTCCATTTATTCACAAGTTTGGTTTACTTGTGTTATTTCTTTGCTGTTTTTCTGCCTAGTTGATCTATCTCTTTGTGCCAGTGGGGTGTTAAATTCCCCCATTGCAGTTTTGTTATTGTTTATGTGAGTCAGCTCTGCTTGCTCCCTGCTTGTTACTGCCGGATGCAGAATCTCACTCTCACCTCTTCTGGATTCCAGGGTTGTCATCACTGCCATAAAAAATCTTTGACTTTCTCAGTGATAGAAGCAATGTTTGCTGCTCTGTTTTTAAATATGCACATAATATATAACTTTAGTATATTTAATATATTATATGCATAAATATTTAAAATAAAAACACTTACATATTAAATATATGTTTAATATAGAAATATGTTTAAATATTTGTGTATATTAATATGGTATATATTATATATGTTATATATTATATAATATATTGTGTTATGTATTCTAATGTGTGATACATAATATAATATATATTAATTATATAATATATTAATATATGTATATATGATATATATGATATACATGATGCCAAAAGGCTGCTGCTCACACTACTTAGATTAATTATATATAATATATATTATGTGAATCTCATCTGGCCAGTATATATTATTCTTTTCAGACATTGCTACACTAAATTTGCCAAAATTTTAAGCGGTTTTACACTTTACCTCATGAGCACATACAATTCTTTCATTTTCCTGTAATTGATTTCTGCGATCTCAAAATCAGGATAATGTTGGTCTTATAAAAGAAAATGGGAAATATTCCCCTCTCTTTTATGAAGACATTTGTGTTAAACTATTTTGTCTCCTTCTTAACATACTTCACTGAATTAAGTAGTGAAGTTTTCTGTGCTGAAGTTGACTTTGTTCGAATATTTTCCGGCACGTACTCTCTAATTTAGATCATTTTACAGCTATTCAGTATTAATAGTTTATCTTTCTGGGAATATTTTCCATTGTGTTTAAGTTCTTAGATTTTACTTGTGAAATCCCTTCATTATCAGATTTAATGTCCACAAAATTTACAGTGATATTTTTTCCATTTCTAACATTGACATTTTTTCTGTTTCCCTCATCAGTTTACCTATTGGCTGAACATACTCATAGGGTCTTCCAAACAGCTCATTTTTAGTTATATTTACATTCTCTATTGATTTTTTCTGTCTTCTGTTGGTCTGTTTTCTGCTTTTTGAATATAATTTGCTGCTCTTTAACTGAACATTACTATGTGCTTTAGATTTAATCTGTGAATCTTTTCTTGCTTATTAAATTAGATTAGGTTATGCCTTCTCATTATTATTATTATTATTTTTTGTATCGGAAATCAAACTCAGGACCTTAGCTCACAAGGCGGGCGCTGTGCCACTGAGCTATATCCCCAACCCATAAATGTTCTATTCTTTAAAGAAAAGAACTTAACATTTCCTTCTAACCACTTCTCTAGATATGTATCACAAATTCTGACATTGTGTCGGGTTTTTGAGTCAAAATATCTCCCTTTGAATTACTGTAAGACCTTTTCTTCAATTTAAAATATTTTAGGGTTTTCCAAATATTGATTTTTTCTTTATTTCTATTGTGATCAGAGAGTATGATTTCTGTATTGGTTCTTACATTTAGGCAGAATTATGACAAAGTACAGTCTGTTTTGTGAAAGATTCTGTGTACTCTTGAAAAAATATGTATTTTGCTAAACATTTTTGTCATTTTGGTTAATAGTGTTATTTAAATTCACTATGTTGGTTTTCTGTCTGCTTATGTTACTGGTTATTTACAGAAGACATTGAAATCTATGTGAATAATCGTAAAATTGTGTATTTTTGCTTGTAGCTCTATCACATTTTGCTTCAAGCATTTTGAAATAGTGTGTGAAGCAGAATATTTGGTTTTCAAAATTATGGCATCCTGACAGCTAGATACTTTTACCATTATGAAGTCCTTTCTTTATCCATAGTAATATTCTTTGCTATAAAATGTACTTTGCTGTAAAATAATTAATCCTTTTCTTTAACTTTTCCATTAGTTTCTGTAAATCTGTTTGCATCATTATATTTGATGTTGATATTTTGAAAAATTCATGCAATATTATATTTTATATCGTTTGATAAATTTTGACTTTAAATTTAAGAACGTTGAAAATTGTATCGAATATTATTAATAATGATTGTTTTGAAATAAACCGTAGTAATTTTTTTTCTATTTTATTTATTTTTTTCCACCTTTTCCTCCCTTCTTAAAATTGAATATTTTTGTCCTTCTTCTAACTCCATGGCTCGCTAATGAACTTTAACTACTTGATTGTGTTTTAGCATTTCCTTTACTCTCAAAAATATATGTATTTACTTTATCATTACCCAGCTTCAATTAATTTTGTTTCATTGCATAACACTGTAAAATTTTGTCACAGTACAATGCTGATATATATTTTCCTATCTTTGTGCTATTGTTACAAAGTATTTAACTTCTAGTGTTCATCATTTTTGTACTTTAAATTCAACTATATTTTAAACAGATTTTAAAATAAGAATACTATATTTTTTTTCATAACTACTATTTCTGCTGGTCCTTCCTGTATAAACCAAGAGTTTTCATCTTCCTAAAAGATTTCCTTCAGTATGTTTTGCAGTATTAGTGATGATACTCTTTAGCCTTCATACATCAAAAAAAGAATGCCTTTTTATTCTTTATTCTTTTGGAAAGACACGCTTGTAGAGTATAGGATTCCAGGGAGATTTTTCTTTCTGTATTTTAAGAATATAGTATCAGTGATATGATTTGCACTCTTTTCTTCATTTTCCCACAAAAGTGTAACTTTTGCTTGGCTGTTTTTTAAAGAAATATTGTCCTTGTCACTACATTTTGGGTAACTTGATTAAGATGTGTCTTCTTATAGTATTGTCATTTTTTAATGGCAACAATCTATGGGCTCCTTGAACTTTTGGTTTATAATTCATACCAATTTGGAGAAAATTTAGTAGTTTTTTTTTGAAATATTTGTTTACATTCCTCCTTTACATGGGGATTCCATACTTGTGATATGTTTTAGGTTGTTTGTCAGTTACACTCTTCATTGTTTTAAACCCATGTTTCTTCCTTTGGTTCACCTTGGACAGTTTAATTCTTTTTAAGCTTGCTCACATATTCTTCCATATCTAATCTCCTGGCCATCTCACCCCATCCCCTTTGCATATCAGACACTGTATTTCTCATTTCTGCAATGTCAATCATCTTCCCAGCCTGTTCTTGACATGTGCATGCCTTTTGGTATCTTTTTAATATATAGTGTATATAAAAATATCTTTTGTCTTTTCCTTTTCTTATTTTTACTAATTCTGTCAGCGTTGAGTCTTATTTTCCAGCTTATTTAATAAAGGAAGAAAAGTTTTGTTGGGTGACAAATACATTGTTTACTTTTTAGGTCCCATTTTCGATCCTTAAAATATACTTAGACTTTATTCTGAGACACACTCAAATTATGCAAAAAAGTTTGATTATTACAAGGCTTGCCTTTTTGCTTGGTTACTTGGAACCAGAGTAGTCATTAGCCCAGGAATAATTTTTTCTGAGAAAATACATGCTATGTTTTGTAGTGTCTTTTTTATTAGTACATGTTTGCAGTACTTAGTGTTTACATTCCTTGAGGAGAGTTGCTACATGTACATAATGCATCTTTTTTTATATCCTGTATATCGCAGGATTGATTTTCATTTCAATGAATGAAAAAACAGAATGTTCCTGGCTGTGGGTGATTGGTAGGCATGGTTCCTCCTGCTTCATTCCTATGCTGTGTATTTTAACCTCATTTTAGGTAATTTCTTCATCCTAATATGCTGATCAGCATTAAAATACTTTAGAAGAAGCTCTCAGCAGACTTGTGGACCTCACTCTGTTCATCTCTCTCTACTCTAGTAATCTGTCCTGAAAATTCTTGCAATTTAAGCTTCTCAAAAGGCTTAACTCTGTCCTCCCAACTTGAGAACAGAGAGGTTATGTTTGGGACTCCTTGTGCTGTGGCCTGAACTCTCTCCATAAAGTAAGTACCCCAGTTGTAGAACTCATCTCACTTTGGGTTTCATCTGCAACAAATCACTGCCCTAAACTGCATGTCCTCCAATGTCTGACAAATCATCATGTTTGTATATTTCTCTGTTTGGCTACTTAACACAGGCGGGCAACTTTGTGTTCTATTACTCTATCATGGCTGGAATTTGAACTGCCAGTAAGTTATCATTTAAGATAATGTTTAATTATAATATTTATATGTTTTCAAAATTTTAAACTAAGCCATAGAAGAATTTATTTTAGATTTTCATAAATTTTTGCCAAATTCAAATAACATATTAAAAAATTCATCCACTAAAGAGTCAACAAATTTTTAATGATAGAGGATTATATCCTTAACAATATTTTACATTTGAGTAACATAAATGAGTGCACATAGCATATCTTTTACTTTGTGGAAATTACATTGTATCTAGAGCTATAGATAGCAGTTATATATATAAACACATAAGTATGGTACTCTAAAGATATATGCAACAAAATGATGCAAGAATGCATGAGGTTAGAAGTGGCATTGGGATAGGGGGATGTCACTTGAGCTGGAATGGTAAGCAAAAGGCTCTGCGATGAGGTGATAGATATTTGCCTATGATGAAATGTAGCCTAGAATGAAAAGATAAGGTGTGAGCTCTGACAGTAAGCAGAGAGTGTCCACGAAAAAGGAATAGCAACTCAAAAAGCTTTCAGATGAAGGTGAAATTGTTTCTTTTGTAAAACTCTTCAACCCAAGGAAAAAAAGATATTGGTATTGAGTGAACAATTTTCAGAATAAAAGCAAATTGTACTGGAGAGGTAGGCAGTAAATTGCATAAACCTTTGTAGGCTATGATTTATACTTTCAGAAGTGCGATCTAGCTAATGTTATATAGAATGGGGCTATATGAGGTGGAGCAGAAAACAAACACACTAACGACTCAGCAAGCTGACTCAGCAGTCCTGCTGAGAGACCATGGCGGCTCCCCCACGGAGGAAAGCACATTGAAGGTACATTTTGGAGACCAGTTAATGAAACTAACAGATCATTCTAATGAGGGAGGAGAAGAGTGCAACATAGTGACGAATTATGGAAGATTTCCAGGGTTTTGACCTAATAATCGGGAACTTGGTAGATATATTACTGTAATAGAGGTTGTAAGAACAGCAAGTTTAGGAGGAAAGTAACAAATGTTCTCTATATGATGGATTAGCTTTGAATGTGTTAAATTTCCAAATGCAAATGTCAAGTAGATAATTGAATATATGTTTAAACCCCAGGGAAAATGTCAAAACTGGAAATAAAAGATTGTTGCTTGGCACTGTAAAATTTCAGAGGAGTACTGTTGGAAAAAGTTGGTTGGTAACTACCCTCAACAGTACTCTCCGACCCCAAAACCATCACACATAGATAATGATATTTGGTCCCAATCACTGAGCACTCATTTCTTCTCCCCACAACTTGATGTGGGTCCAACGGAGAAGTAGACATTCGTAATAGATAACTGGAGACAAAATATCAGAATTACTACTTATAAGGATAAATTAAAAATTAGTCCAAAAGACCATATACTTTCTCCTAACTCTAACAATTAGATTTCTCCACTGGGGACAAATTAGGGTGTGAAGAGTTGAAAAACACAGCATCATTTATCCAGTTAAGATTTAGCAGAGGAAAAAGAAAAGAGGCTTCCAACTCAGAACAGAAGATAGTACAACTCAAAGCAAAACTAAAATATATATGTCTTGTAATACTTTGCATAAGTCATATTTTAAATTATTTAGTGTACTGGGTGTTAATTAATGTGATGATTTCTTTTGTTTCCCTTCTGTCTTACTTTCTTGAAGGACGCCAAAGCAAAAAAACCATATCAAATTATCCCTATTAGCAGTTCAGAAAACATAGCTGGGGGCAGAGGAAAAGGCTACAGAAATTGTGATTTAGATGTATTAATAGAGTTCAGGATGCTGGGTAATGTTCCAAGTCAAATTGGAGGCAACCTGTTCAGTTCTGACAGCAGAGCCAGGCAGTGGATCAGCTGCATCTCCCCAGATGACTCAATTACAGGCCCATTCTAACACAAGGCAAATTTTTCTATCCTGGTATTAAAGGTTAATAAAAATCTGGAAGCAATAAGCGAACATTAGGGGAATGCTTTTTGATCAGCACTGCATTTTGTTCAACCAAAACTTGGCCATGGTGATTTCTAAAATTTGATGCTCACAAGCACTTACAAAATCCACCTTCAGCACCAGTAATACTGCATTATTGAAATGATCTAGTTATTGTTATAAGGCTAATGATGGAGGTCTTCTCTGAACATGTATTGGTGTTTCTTTGAAAATCCAGAGTGCTGACTTACATTACACTTTCTATAGCACCTTTTTAATGTTATGTAAGAACACGGCATTAAAAGACAGATATTTAATATAGCAGTCTCAGTCTTCTTTGAACTTTGCATAAAAATTCCCTTAAAGTTACTATCAAAATATAGGATGAGTGACCCTGAAACAAAAACATCCCTGCCCTGTAACAATCAACCTTCACACCCCACCCTCTGCTTTGTCAAGATGGACCAAATATCATCTCATTACATGACCACCACATCTGATTTACTCCCAGTTAGGGTAAGAAGCAGCCTCTGCCCTTAAGCTTAGTAATGAAGATCCGCTTCAACTTTAAATTCCAACCCTTATTCTTTTCTTGAGTGTATATAAATATACCTGCTAGCATCTAAGCACATCCATCCAAATTTTCACAGAGGCGGTGGGCTAATATAAGCCTTTTAAGAATGAAGCGCTTGACTATTTTTCATCCCGTTTCCTATGTGCCGCTGGGAGGAGACACAGTAAAGAAGGAGAATGCCCTGTTCATCTTAGGCCTGGTTGTCCTTTATCTGCCTCTCATTCTTTTGAGCATATTTTCCTCACCTGGTTTGATACTGATATTTTAGGAGAGAGAATGTATTAGAAAATATTTCCATTGAATTTACTAGTACAATTGATTCATGAAGAAGGAAACAGAGTGAAAAGGGATATTCATTTTTAAAGCATCCCTAGCTGACTGATTTGAAAAATAATAAAAAATTACATTCACCCATCCTTGCAAATGTTTTAATGTATCTGCAATTACTTTATGACATTTTCCCTGGGAATAGGTATTTACTTCTTTTTTGGTTGCAGTCTTGGAGACAGAATCCAGGACTTCCCACACAGTAGGCAGGTGCTCTGCCACTGAGCTACAACCCCAGGCCAAGAAATCTTTACTTTTAAATACTCAACATTGTGTTCAAGTTTCCCTCAAGATATTATATTACATACATCGCAGCCTCAAGATTTCAGTCCACCTACTACTACATTTATGTTTTTTGCAAATACCTTTTAGATTGCTTTTGAACAATGCAGGCCTTAATGCTCATACCCACCTTTGGAAAATGCATTCAGAAGTTGAGTTTATAAACACCCACTCACCACCGCAAGATGTATCTTGGCCAAATACCAACACGCAAGTTTGAAAGGGAAGTCCCATCGGGAAAGAGTTCAATTATGAGGCTGCGATTATTATTCTGAACTCTCATTTTACTCCTGTTGTGTCCCTATTTTTCCAAGTTATTTTCACCCCTGGAATGTATAAATCTTAGTTTTTAATAAATTCTGATAATAAATATTTGGGCCATTCAGTTCGTAGGGAGTGAGAATGGCTGAATTAACCATGGCTGTACCATGTAATTATATCCATATGACCCAGTTTGTTTTGGTCTTGCTTCAAAACTTAATGAAAAGCAAATGTCGATTGAAGAAGACTATTTTCTTCAGTGGTAAATCAATGATTTACACAAGAATAGTGGTTCAGAGAGTTTTTCCAAGCTGACACAGTTTGTTGACTAATGCGATGTGCCATGCCTCTTTAACAACTTAGTATGGTGATGGTGTTGAGTCCTCCAGTATAACACCTTAATCATAAGAAATTATCGATTTATGTCACCAGTTCCAGCTCTCTCTAGCATTTGTATCAATACTGCTCATTCAACATCCAAAGAATTATAGCATTACACAAAGAATTATAGTATACTATGTTGTTGGTTTGCTTTCTTGAATGAAAACTGGTTCTTTCCTAAACTGAATGCACTACTGAGATATATCAGTCTGCCTTCTCTGCAAATTCTGGATCTGAGGATGCAAACAACGGCAGGTCAAAAACATTTGAATAAATTGTCTCCGTACTGACCATGAACACACATTTTTTCTTATCATCACTTTCCAAACAATATAACAAATGTTTACATAATGTTTACATTGTAGTAAGTATATAAATAATCTAGATATGATGTAAAGTCTATATCGGGGGTGCGTAAGCTCTATGTAAATACCATGCAATTTTATATAAGGAAATTGAGGACCTGCAGATATTGATATCCATAAGGATTCCTGAAAACATCTCCCACAGATATTGATGGATATGTGTATATTCAAAATCCAAAATTGTGTTTTCCAAGATTCCACATGCCTTCCGCGCTTGAAACTGCCATTTGGCATTCCGAGATCATTCGCTGTATGAGTAGCTGCCAAAGAATGAAAGTGAATGAGGCAGGAAGTATTCCCAGTTCTTGCCCAGGAATAACTGACAAGACAATGCACAGAAGCTTTTCTAGTGCTCGGACTAATCAGCAGTAAGGCAGCATATCTTATTATACTAGCGCTATCATTCTTTTACCCTTGTGTGAAGGTAATTATTCCACTTGTTGCACTTATAGAGAATGTTTATTTTACTGTTTAATGTGTTGACCTGACTCTTCCTTCATACCGGGGGGTGGAATATTTACTTTTGTGTTTGTTTGTTTCAGATAATGGTGCAAGGAATTCATCGGACTGTCTCTTGTAGAACAGGGAATGAGTGATGATTTTGCAAGCTGTCAGTGAAATTCCAGACAGTGGGGTCCAGGCGCAGGACATGGTCACCACAAAATCACTTGCACATTTTCCCTAGATTAATAGATTTTTGTCATATGTATGAGTGGTTTTACAGTACACATTTTCTACATTGATTGAGAGCATTTACAAACAAAAGGTGAACTCTTTAAAAGTATACTCAAAGGTTATATAATAGGAATATAATTCTCTTAATTTAAGAATTGTTGTATGTTTATAAATTCTGTAAAAAGAATGGAATATTTTTTCTAATGTTTGCTTTTTATAAAATAATCTTCTGAGAGCTTGAATTTTCTATTTTTATTAGGATATGCCAACTATATATGGAAAAGGAACAAATTAAGCTTTAGAAATAAAATTGTGAAAGCTTTAACAAACCAAGTCTGAATTGGAGATACCCTGTAGTTATAGGTAAGTTTCTAACTGCTTGTGGCTGATAAAATTTCCTCAACTTAAAAAATCTTGATTGAATGTAGGAATCAGCTCATTCTGAGCAAACATTGTTTTTTCAGCCCTGTAGGGCATAATAGAGACTAGCGGGTGATGGACTTGGTGTACAGCGCTGCCAGTGTGAGCTTTTCCAGTTCGGACTCAGTTTTCCTGCAGAAACCAGGAAAAACCAAAGGATTCCCAGCATGGATAGCTAGTAAAGTGGAACAGTGCAAGCAAACAAACCGATTTCTTTTCTTAAAACTAATCCAATGCCACATGAATGAAGAATAAAACTTAATAATTAAAAATGCAACATAAACCTCAGTTTATTCTTTTCCAAAATGTTCAGACAAAATTAAATCGAGTTGAAGAGGACATTCTACCGACGAGATTTTGGGCAGCACACTCAGTTTAGAAGCCAACCCTTAAATCCCTGAACAGGTGGTGGCCTTTCCAGTTAGTTACAGATTTCTAGGCCTAGAACCATAAAATAAAAGAAAACAATAACCTTGAGATAAAAATCTGATACATCAGCAACTACTAGGATTAGAAAGAAGGGACTATTGCTTTTTACTAGAACACCATAAACCTCCAAATTTCAAAGGAGAACCAAATTACTATGTCAATGAAGAATAAAGAGAGATTTCTTCTTTTTCTTTTTTTTTATTATTTTAAAAGTAAAAGAACAAAGACATATTAACAAACAGACACAAAGTAGCATAAGAATAATACAATCAAAACTGATCTACAGACAAGGTGACAGGGAATCAACAATGGTTGTTGCTTTACAAATTGATAACCTCGAAGTGTATATTCAGGAACAAAGATACAGACATGCAAAATTGATCAATCAATTAATCATCAACTATTCCTTACTATGAAGTGA
>PVLD010029083.1:0-18529 GCA_004027595.1 Dinomys branickii | reverse complement strand
GCATCTGAGATGAATACACAATTCTCAGACAAAGAAATACAAATGGCAAATAAATACATGAGAAAATGTTCCACATCCTTAGTCATTCAAGAAATGCAAATAAAAACAACATCGAGATTTCATCTCACCCCAGTAAGACTGGCCAGTATGAAAAAGTCATCCAATAACAGATGCTGGCGAGGCTGTGCAGAAATAGGGAGTCTATTACACTGCTGGTGGGAATGCAGACTGGTGCAACCACTGTGGAAAGCCGTTTGGAGATTTCTCTGCAAACTAGGTCTAGAGGTTCCATTCAAACCAGCTATTCCTCTTCTGGTATTTTCCCAGAAGATCTGAAAACATCATACCACTCTGATATATGTGCACCCATGTTTATAGCAGCACAATTTGTAATAACTAAAATGTGGAAGCAACCCAAGTGCCCATCCACAGAAGACTAGATTAAAAAATTGTGGCATTTTTATATAATGGAATATTATTCAGCTATAAAGAAAGACAGTTTTGGGGACTTCGTAGGCAAGTGGTCAAAACTGGAGTCCATACTCATAAGTGAAATAAATCAGTGATACATGTGCAGGCAACGTATTGTATCACTGGTGTAAGAACCCGAGCGTGGAAATATAAACTAAGAGACATGAAGGAAATCTGTTCTAAAACAAAGAACAAATGGGACGAGGGAAAGGAGAAAAGAAAGAGACAAAAATGTATGTATGTATATATGAATATACATATGTGCAGGAGAGCTAACATGGTTCTACTATTGTATTATATCACTTAATGCTGAGAAATAATCGATGACGGGCTATTTGATCAATCTTGTATGTCTGTATGTGTTATCCTGAACACACACTTCGAAGATATCAATATGCAAAGCAGCAACTATTGGTAGTTTTTGTTGTTGTTGTTGTTACTGCTGTTGTTTGCCTGTTTTGTTTTTTGTCTTTGGATTTTTGGTATTTGTGTTTTTTCTGTTGTTGAGAGGATTAATTGTCTGACTTATTTTGCATGTCTGTATATGGGTTCATATATTTACACTTAGAAGATATCAATGGATAAAGAAATAACCACTGTTGAGACCATGTCACCTTGTCTATAGATTAGTTATGATTGTACTATTTTTTATGCTAATTGGTGTCTGTTTGTTAATATGTTTTTGTACTTTTATTAAAAAAAAATTTAAAAAAAAAAGCAAACCTTGTGTGGGAAGTCTTTTTTTCTTTTAAAGTCTAAAAACAAAGAAAACAAAAAGAGACAACAACAACAGCAAAAGGAAAACATTAACAAAAAGACACAAAGTAACACAAGAGTAGTACAATCAAAATTGAATTATAGACAAGCGACAGGGAATCACCAATGGGTGCTGCACCACACACTGATAACTTCAAGGTGCATGCTCCTAAAATCACATATAGACATACAATCTTGATCAAACAATCATGAACTGTTCCTTACCATAAAGTGACACAGGTCAACAGTAGCACCAGATTAGCCATCCTGCATATACACACATAGACACATATTTGTCCTTCATTTCCTTTTCTTCCTTCCCTCATCCCACCTGCTCCCTACCTTTGAGCAGATTCCCTTCACACCCCCAAATCCACAGTCCCACCTTCAGATTCCTACACCAGTGATACAATACATTGCCTGCACATGAACCTCTGATTTATTTCACTTATGAGTATGGTACCCAATTGTGACCATTTGCCTACAAAAGCCCCAATTCTGTCCTTCTTCATAGCTGAGTAATATTCCATTATATAAAAATGCCACATTTTAAAAATCCAGTCCTCTGTGGATGGACATTTGGGTTGCTTCCACAATTTAGCTATTACAAATTGTGCTGCTATAAACATGGGTGCACATATATCGTGGTGATATGATGCTTTCAGATCTTCTGGGAAAATACTCAGAAGGGGAATAGCTGGGTTGAAAGGGACCTCTAGACCAAGTTTGCTAAGGAATCCCAAAACCAATCTCCACTGTGGTTTTACCAGTCTGCATTCCCGCCAACAGTGCAGAAGAGTTCCTATTTCTGCACATCCTCACCAGCATTTGTTATTGGATGATTTCTTAATGCTGGCCAATCTTACTGGGGTCAGATGAAATCTCAATGTTGTTTTTATTTGAATTTCTCGAATGACTAAAGATGTAGAACATTTTCTCATATATTTATTTGCCATTTGTATTTCTTTATCTGAGAAGTGTGTATTCATCTCAGATGCCCATTTCTGGATTGGGTCTTTGAATTTGGATGGGTTCATGTTTTTTAATTCTTTGTATGTTCTAGATAGAAGACCTTTGTCCGAGGGATGGCCAGCTAGGATTTTTTCCCAATTTGTGGGTTTTCTTTTCATTTTGCTGGTGATTTCCTTAGATGTGCAAAAACTTTTCAGTAAGATGAGGTCCTAGTTACTGATTCTTTGAAGTGTTTCCCTTGCAGTTTGATTTTTGTTCATGAACTCTCTGCCTATTCCTATGTCTTCAAGTTTTTTACCTACTTTCTCTTCCAATAGATTTAGAGTTTCTGTTTTAATATTGAGATCTGTGATACATTTTTTACTGGAGTTTGGTGCACGGTGATAGACTTGGGTCTAATTTTATTCTTTGGCAAGAGGCAAGCCAATTTTTCCAGCACCATTTATTAAACAGGCTATCTTTTTTCCAGTGAGTTTGTTTGGCCCCTTCGTCAAATATTAGGTGGCTGAATGTGTTTGTGGTTATGGCTGCATCTTCCAGTCTGTTCCACTGATCCTCAGGTCCATGTTTGAGCCAGTACCAGGTTGATTTTATTACAGTAGCTTTGTAGTATAATTTCAGGTCAGGGATTGTGATTCCACCTGACTTGTCCTTGTTGCCCAAGATTGCTTTTGCTATTCTGGGTCTCTTCTGGTTCCAGATGAATTTAAGGCATGTTTTCTCTAGATCTATGATGTATGCTAATGGTAGTTTAATGGGAATTGCATTAAATCTGTATAAAAATTTTAGTAGGATGACCACTTTCACAATGTTGGTTCTTCCTAACCATGAGCAGGGAATGCTTTTCCACTTATTGAAATCCTCTTCAATCTCTTTTTTCAGAGTACTGTAGTTTTTGTTGAATACATCTTTTATATCCTTTGTTAGATTTATTCCTAAATATTTCAATTTCTTGGATGCTATCATAAAAGGTATGGTTTCCTTAATTCCTCTCTCAGACTGTTTGTTGTTTGTGTATAGGAATGCTATTGATTTTTGAGTTTTGACTTTGTATCCAGCTACTCTGCTGAATTTGTCTATTAATTGAAGGAGTCTCCTTGTGGAGTTTTTGAGGTCTTCCATGTAAAGAATCATGTCATCTGCAAATAGTGATAGTTTTACTTCTTCCTTTCCTATCCTTATTCCTTTTATTTCTCTATCTTGTCTAATTGCTCTGGTTAATACTTCCAGAACTATGTTGAATAGGAGTGGTGACAGTGGACATCCTTGTTTTGTTCCTCAGTTTAAGGTGAAAGCTTTCAGTTTTTGCCCATTTAGTATGATGTTGGCTGTTGGTTTGTCATAGACGGCTTTGATCAGATTGAGATAAATTCCATCTATTCCTATTTTTTCTAGGGTTTTTAACATGAATGCATGTTGGACATTATCAAAAGTTTTTTCTGCATCTGTTGAGATGATCATGTGATTTTTGTCTTTGACTCTGCTGATATGATGTATTACAGTAATTGATTTGTGAATATTGAACCATCCCTGTATTCCTGGAATAAATCCAACCTGGTTGTGGTGTATAATTGTCCTTATGATTCGCTGTAATGTATTTGCCAATATTTTGTTGAGTATCTTTGCATCTATGTTTATTAGAGAGATTGGCTTATAGTTCTCTTTCTTAGTTGGGTCCTTCTCTGGTTTTGGTATCAGTATAATACTTGCCTGTAGAAATGAGTTAGGGAGAATTGCTTTCTTTTCAGTTTCATTGGAGATAGAATTCTGCTGTGAATCCATCAGGGCCTGGGCTTTTCTTTGTCGGTAAGTTTTTAATGACATTTTCAATCTCATTAATTGATATTGGGTTGTTCAGGATTTTTGTATCTTCCTGGTTCAATTTTGGTAGTTCGTACATTTCTAGGAATCTTTCCATTTCTTCTGAGTTTTCTATCCTATGGAAGTAAAGATTTTCAAAGTAGGTATTAATGATCTTTTGAATTTCTGTGGGATCTGTAGTGATTTCATCCTTTTCATTCCTTATTGCATGAATTTGAATTCTTTCTTTTTTTGATAAGGTTGGTAGGGGTTTATCAATTTTATTTATTCTTTCAAAGAACCAATTCTTTGATTCATTTATTTTTTGTAGTGTTTTCTTTATCTCAATTGCATTAATTTCTGCCCTGAGTTTTAAAATCTCCTTCCTTCTTTGGGCTTTTGGTTTGCCTTGTTCTTCTTTTTCTAAAAGTTTGAGGTGTAGCATTAGGCTATTTATTTGCTCTCTTTCTGTTTTGTTTTTATGTGAGTTCATTGCTATAAATTTCCCTCTGAGGACTGCTTTCATTGCATCCCATAGATTCCAGTAGGTTGTATTTGCATTTTCATTTGCTTGTAGGTATTTTTTAATTTCTTCTTTAATTTCTTGTGTGATTCGTTGGTTATTCAGGAGGTTGTTGTCTTACTTCCAAGTGTTTATGGGGTTTTTGGAGTTCCCTTCATCATTAATTTCCAATCTCATTGCACTGTGGTCAGATAATATGCATGAGATAATTTCAATTCTTTTGCATGTAGGTAGGTATGCTCTATGGGCAAGAATGTGGTCTATTTTAGAGAAAGACCCATGTACAGCTGAGAAAAATGTGTATTCTGATGTTGTGGGGTGGAATACTCTGTATACATCTACTAAGTCCATCTGTTCATAGCTTTGGTTCAGGTCTGTTATTTCTTTGCAGAGCTTTTGTCCAGTTGACCTGTCTCTTTGCATCAAAGGGGTGTTTAGGTCCCCTATTACAATAGTGTTATTAATTATTTGGTTCTTCATGTCTGTTAAGATTTGACTTATAAATTTTGGTGCTCCAGTATTTGGTGCATAAATGTTTAGGATTGTTATCTCTTCCTCTTGCAGCTTTCCCCTAATTAGTATGTAGTGGCCTTCTTTATCTCTTTACATTGTTTACATCATCTGCGAACATAACAGCTACCCCTGCTTTTTTCTGGGAACCTGTGTCATGGAGAATTGTTTTCCATCCTTTAGCTTTCAGTCTGTGGATTTCCTTTGAGTAAAATGTGTTTCCTGTATACAGCATATCATTGGATTTTGTTTCTTAATCCACTCTGCCAGCCTGTTTCTTTTGACTGGTGAACTGAGGCCATTTACATTAATGGTTATAACTGTTATATGTTGACTTATTCTTGTCATGCTATTTACTTGTTGTTGCTTTCCTATCTTTGCTATCTGTTTACTTGCTTGTTCTGCTTAAAGCTTCCTTTCTATTGTTGTTCTTGAGAGTGTGGTCTGTTTTTCTCTGTCAAGAATTTCTTTTAGTGCTTTTTGTAATGTTGGTTTGGCACTCATGAAGTTCTTCTGCTGTTCTTTGTCATGGAAATATTTTATTCCTCCATTGAATTTGAAGGATAGTTTTGCAGGATACATCAGTCTGGGTTGGAAGCTGTTTTGTCTCAGAGTCTGTAATACCTCGCTCCAAGCTCTTCTTGATTTCATGGTTTCTGTTGAGAAGTCTTCTGTGATTCTGATAGGCTTTCTTTTGTAGGTGATCTGTTTCTTTTCTCTAGCAGCTTTTGATATTGTGTTCTTTTGGTGGATATCGGGGATCTTAACTATTATATGTCTGGGTGTGGCTTTATTTGTGTTATGGCTTGTTGAGGTTCTATATGCTTTGTTTAACTGCACTTAAGTATCTCTTACCGTGTTTGGGAAATTTTCTGCTATTATTTCTGCAAATATTCTTTTTATATCATTTGTGTTGCCTCCTGCTGTTTCATTGATTCCTATTACTCAGATATTATTTCTTTTTGCCTTATCTTGGAGCTGTTGGGTTAATTTTTCCTGGATCCTTGATGACTTTAAGAGATCCTTCCTTTCACAATCGCTAGCTGCCATGCTGTCTTCAAGATCTGAAATTCTATCTTCACCTTCACTGAGGCAGTTTTGCAAGCTTTCAGTGGAAGTTTTCAATTCCTGGCAATCTCTTTGAGTCTGTTTCATGGGTTCTAATTCATTCCTAAATTGTTCATGTAACATTTCCATTTGTTTCCTATGTTCTTCTATTCTTTTATCTGTTTCTTCTCTATATGTGCAGAGCACTTCTTCCATTATTATTTTCACTTCATTTTTTGCCTGAGAGATTATTTCTGCTTTAATCTCCTCTATGGCCTGATGGAGTTGTTTCTTTACTTCAGATGTGATTGTTTCAGAAATTGCAGGTATGTGGCTTCCTAGTTCTCCTGTATCATTGTTTCCTGGACTTGTTCTGGGTGGGGTTGAATTCTGTGGCTGCATTTTGCTCCTCTGTCTTGTCATTTTGGATGTCAGATGAAAAGTGTTGAGCTACACACTACCCAGACATCTCACAGAGGACTCTACCAACCTTAGTTTACCTGGATATCAAGTTTATCCCTAGATGTTAGCTCACTGTGAAGCACTTGGCCCAGGAACCCCAGACGATTGCTGAGGTGCCAGGCTCAGAGCCTACCTGCGATGGTGGGGGAAAGTTGTCTTGCCAGGCAGAGCACCAGCATGGGCCTTACCCATCAAAGGTCTGTTGCAAAGCCTGCTCTACTGTCGCTGTGAAGCTGGGCTCCCTCTCTCTGGGAAACTTCAGGAAAGTCTCACGGGTGCTGCCGCTCTGCTGGAGTTTATTCACCCCGCTAAAGTCTCATGGGAAAAGCTGCCCCTGTAGCTCCACCAATCTGGTCTGGCTCTCTGTGGGAAAGTCTCGTGGGCACGGGTGCTCTAATGGTGCCCAGAGCCGGGTAGCTTATGTCGGAAGTCTTGTTTGACAGAAATAGTTTTCAACAAGAGGAATTCTCTGGGTGAACTGTGCCTTTGATAAACAGAGATCCAGTTACTTAGAGCTGTCAGCAGACATTGGTTATCATTTCAGTGGACCTAAGAGTTTGGTAATTGTGTACCACAAGCTCAATGGCAAATAAAAGCTGTATGATGGGTAAGAGATGCCCTTGTGGGCTGCAGTTCCTCTCTTTCCTCTTTAAATCTTACACCTTGATGTTGTAACGGCCCAAGTACCCAGCTGCTTGCTAGACTGACCCCATGCTTGACCCCCTGATTCACCTCAAACAGCTAAAACCCATGTACGGTAACATAATTACTGTTTAAAGTTTCCTTGTTCTTTCTCGGAAAGAACTCAAAGAGCATTGCCCATCCCTGCCAGAAACAGGACAGTTACCCAAGCATAACGTACCTGCTACACACCTGTATTCACTGTGGTTTTTGTGTTTATAAGCCTTGCATACAATGGGCTTGGGGCTCTCACTTTTCAGCCTTGAAACAGGGTCACGAGTGGGGGCTGTTGGGCTCAACTATTAAAAGTGCTACCACATTCTAATTTGGCTGTTTGGGAGTTTATTGTTCACGGACTCATCTCAATATTTAAAGAAGTATTTTAGAATAGTAGAAGTGATGCTCTTTTCCAAATGTCACAAAAGTGATGCACAGTTCATTTTCTCTGACATCACAAGATTGTGAAACTTAGCCTGAGAAGGTACTGCCAGCCATTTGCTCTGTGCTCCGAAATGCATCAATGCTCGAGCCACCTAGGACCTGGGTGACAGAGTCTCTGCTTCCCTTGGATGGCTTATCCCGTTAGATTCAACCAGAAGGAATTTGAAAAATGGCATCCTTAGCTCTGGGATGCTTAAATACAAAGTTCCCCCAATACCTTTGGATTCTCCTAGTCCAGGGAGAATTTCAAGGTGATTGTCAGGTGTTAGGCAAACAAAGCCAGAGGTGGAGGAAATTCCACTATCAAAAGGGAACATATTGAACTGTCAAGTTCTTCCCTTGTATTTTAACGTTCCCATAGCCATGAAAAAATGTTGTTGAGATGCCAGTCCTTCCGGGCTTTGTGGAATAAACCACCAGCCACCCATGGGGCCATTCTGTGCCTGAGTGTTAGGGTGTTGAAGCATGTTATTCTCATTCCTGCTTCTTTTGCCCTGTATTATCTGTGGTTGCCCTTGAATGCAGGGAGACTTTGTAGAAGAATTTAGGTTTCCTATTTAAAACTTGCTACAGAAAAAGTCCCCCCATTTCTACCATATTGCATCTCATCTTGGCTGACTCTGCTGGCTTAATTATTGTTTTCTGTCCTTAATTGCTAGTGGTAACCTAACTCTAATGTGTTTGTTAGTGAGAGTTTTAACGTTCTAAATCTATCGGAGTTGTTCTTTCATCATCATAACTGAATGCTCCCATATAGATTCTTATTTGACATGCATACAGGCAAAAATAATAGAAATCATACAGTGCCACAGAGGTACAAATAAGTCTGATACTCAGAAAGGGAAAGTCATGGCTTTAGTTTTGACTTATAAAAGGCTACATTTGGAAGGACCTGAGACCCAGGGATGAGCAACATAATCACAAAGTGGGACCAGTGAGACTGTAATAAAGCTCCAACTCCTTATCCTGCAAGGACCCCATCGTGGAGTCCATTCTTAATAATGCATTTGCATATCCTGCTGTTTGAGTCGAGTTTTCACAGATAAATGGACCGGGATGTTCACGGCCATACTGTTTATAAGAGTGCAAATTTGAAACAGTCTAGATGGCCAACTTTCTCAATCACTGTCCTCCTCGCTGAAATGTAATAGCTGACACCTACAACTTCAGGGGGGAGAGGTTTATTGTGCCTCACAGTTTGTAGAGATTTCCATCAATGGTGTACTGGCTCCAAGGCAGAACAGTATGGCAGAGACGGGTGGAGGAAAAGGTGCTCCCATCAGGGTGGCCCAGAAGCAACTAGAGAAGAGAGGGGCCTGGAAGGGAGAAAGAACCTTCGAGGCCACACCCATAGTGGCCGCCTGGGAACTACTTCAGCAAGCCCTCCTAATCCAATCACCTTTCAAAGGCCTCACTTTGAGCACATGAGGTTCTTGGGGACATCTATATATAAACCATAGCACCAACATTAGAAAAGGGTAAAGCCACCTGTGATGACACGCGCCCTTCATCCCAGCACTCAGGAGGCTGAAGCAGGAGAATCAATGCAATTTCAAGATCAGCCTGAATGGCACAGTGAGACCTTGTCTCAAAAAAAAGGTAAATGGTTATAAGAGGGAATATTATCTAAATATTATGAAACTATACTTGGGCATAACATTAATTATAATTCTGTATTACTATATAAATATTAAATATTTTTGGGTAACATTTAATGATTTGGTAGAACAGGCAAAATACAGTCTTAAATGAAAAACATCAGTCTATAATACTGAATACAGATAGTATTATAGCAATTTTATTTCCCATAGATAATAAAAAAATAAAAGGAATACACCTGATATTAGTAGTGAATTTTTTGAGGTGGCAAGATTGAGTTATTTCTGTCCCCTTTTAAAACTTTTCTATATTTTGCAGATTTCCTTCTGTCTTAATTACAAAATGATAGAACAAATTAAAGTTTTTTCAGCTTAGAACAAGATTTTTAATTACAACAAAATCTAAAATTTTTCCTCCCATTCTATTGAAGGATAATTAGCAAAAATTGTATGTATTTAAAATACATAAGCTGATCGGCTTTGAATTCACAGTCATCCTCCTGCCTCAGCCTCCCAAGTGCTGGGACACAGGTGTGTGCTACCACACGCAGATGATACTATGGTATATGTATATATTGTGAAATAACCGCCACAATCAAGCTACTTAGCAGATCCACCACCTCACAGTTACTATTTTCCTTGCTGTTAATTATTGAAATGAAAGAGGACATATATAATAAGGCCTTAATAACTCAAAAGAGATTTTTCTCAGAAAAAGATGGATTTACACAGGGTTTTGAGGAAATTCATAAAACCTAGTGTTATTTGCACAGCTGCTGCTAAGTTATTAAATCGCAGAACTTCAGCTGAAGAAGACAAGCCAGCGTCTTCTGTCTCTTGCATTTCACTCTGTTACCTGTGTCCTCAAACAGTAGCCGCTGAGGCCACAGAGGCCGCTGCAGTCCCAGTGAGCTCGAGACAGCTTCTCTTTCCATGCATGTTGCTGTCTTTGTCACTTTCCTCCTCACTGGGACAAAATGCCCAACACCTGCAACTGAAAGGGCTCACACTTCAGTCCATAGGAGCTGACTCAAAGGCAAGGGGCAGGGCACAGGGGCATGCTGGGGGAAAAGCTGCTCACCTCATGGTGCACTGTTAGCACCAAGAGAAAGGAGGGTTTGGGGAGGAAGATAAACCCTTCTGGCCATGGCCTAGTGACCTGCCTCTTCCGGCCAGACCCCACCTCCCAAGAGCAAGTCAGCTATGAACCCCATAATCCAGTCACCCCTCAAAGCCCCATCTCTGCATGAATGAGGCTTCGGGGTGGCACACTCAGACACAAACCACAACAAGGGTGCTGTAATTCACATCTGAATGGTCCCCAAAGGCCATGTAGTAAATGCTTGGTCCTGCACTTGGCACTACTGGAAGGTGGCAGAATCTTTAAGAAGTGGAGCCCCGTGGGTGGGTTTAGGGCTTTGAGGGCACAGCTCTCAAGGGGACCACGGGGTGCAGTACCTTCCTCTCCTTTTCACATCCTGGTCGTGGAGTATGCAGTTTTGCTCTGAAGTATGCTCCCAGCCAGGATGTTTGTCACAGGTTCAATACCAGTGGCACCAGTGAATTCAAACTCCGGACTGAAAGCTGTGTGCACAGAGAAACTCTCCTTATTTAAAAGGTGACTATCTCAGGTGTCTGTTACACAAACACCTGCCTACACCTGTTGTAAACTGACTACCAAGTGTGTGCATGTGTACGTGTGACACGCAGTGCTAAGCTGTGCCGGGGTTCCCAAAGAACTGTGTAGTTACAGTGCAGCTCCCCCAGTTCCCGCTCAGTAGAAGCTGGTTCAAATTAAGGCCACCTCATAGCTTTTATATGCAAAATAGAAAATATTTGATGATACAAACAGAAGTACAAAAAAGCCAAACCCAAAACAAATAGCCTGAGACCGCACTGGGGAGCCCCGGTTTCCACGCTGTGGTGCACAGAACCCAGAATCACTGCCGAGGGAGGAAGAAGCAGAAGAGAGGTTGAAAAGGCTGCAGTTAACCAATAACTCCATGTTTATCTGTTTCATCTCCTGGGCCTCTAGAACAACACAAGACGAGGAAATTCTTTTGTGCCAAAATGAAGGTCTGTGCTGAAGAGGTTTCCTCCCTTACTGGTCAGGGAGAATCTGTGCAGGGCCGTGCAGTGCAGCTCCTGGCCTCCACCTGATCTCCGAGGAGCTGTTACCTCCCATGCACAGTCTACCAAGTGAAGACACCTGAGAGTCTTTCATGGCTTGAATGTGCGAGGTATGAAGCCATGCCGAGCGTATACTGGGTATTTATACATTTCAGTTGAATAGGATTTAAATAGATCTGTGAAACTGATGAATGTCCACATTAAGAAGCTTATGGGATACTATGTTTCAGGAAATTGGGAGAAAGCTGTCATATTTCTGCACATGTGTGCATACTTATTTGGATGCGTTATTATGCAGCTGTCCCGATGACCTGATCCTAAGCGTGCAACAGAAACTGCCCTGTGGTCTGCGAGCCCCAGGGAGTGTCCATAACCATTAGACCAGGTGGAGCACAGCTTTCTTTAGTGAAGAAGGTACATCTCCTGAGCTTGATGTGGTCAGAGGTAAGGAGACCTAGTGACAAGTGTCCCAGATGCCAGAAATCTTGCACAGCCCAAAGATGGGATCCTCCTAAATATAGATTTTTCTCTTATTGTATTATCCTGAGGAGATTAGACTTACTTGGAAGCATTTTGAAGTGTGACTCATAGTGACTTCATCTGCACAAAATGCAAGGAAAGAGCCCTCTTTTCCCAGGGGAAATCTCCCCTGACACTCTTTGCCGTGATTGAGTCACGACTGCACATCAAAGAGAAAAGAGGGTGGTGAAGGGTCCTGGTTTGCTTTTTGTTTTTAAAGTGAGCAGAAAGGAAAGGGAGGGGGATAGCATGAGAGAGCAGTGTTCTGTGGTCACAAGGCAGAGCCCCAATGTCCTGGAGGGCAAATTTGCCTTTTGGTGAGGCACAGCTGAGCTCAGCTGGGACAAACAATGCCTTTTAATGTATTTGAGTTTCTTTGGCCTTTTAGCTCTCTCTGGCAGAGGCAGTTTCTGAAAATGGGGCTTTTTGGATCTTTCATGGCCTCTGACATCCAAGGAAGGCCAATCTCACTCCCTCCAGCAGTGGGCTGTGACTTTGGCCCAATGAAATAGCCTTCAATCCTCTGCCCCCAGAACAAAATCTGGCTCAGCACAGTTCAACCGCCACTTCCTAGCACTCCCTGTAAAAACAGGGATGGCATGTTTCCCTGGTGCTTGTCAGCACTGAATTCTGAGGGAACGAATCTCTTTAATCCTCTGTTGTCATGGAGCTGTAGAAATAGGCACCTCCCCCTGGGGCATGCACAGGTGAAACTGCAGGGATGGGGCTATGATTTAAACGAAAGCTTTCCTGTGGTCCTGACCGGAAAATTCAGCATCAGTGCTGGGAGTTAGGCAGGGGACTTGCCTAATACATGTGAATCCCTGGGTTCCATCCCTAGCACCAGACACACACACTCACACACACACACACACACACACACACACACACACACACTTTCAGACTCAGAAGGGCTTCTTCCCTCAGCCCAGTCTCTGTAGAAATCACAACTGCAAAAGGTCTCAGACACCTCAAGCCTCGCCAACACGGCACCAGCTCAGAGCAGCCCCTCTCTCATGGGTATCACCTCTCCTGTTTCCGTTACTCAACACACATTCTCTTCAGCACAATCCATTGTATTGAGCTGATTTCCACAAAGGGTTTTTAATGGGATCTTAGTTTCTTAAAGACATGTTGGTCCCTGATATTAAAGGAGCCCCAAGTTTTCCCTAATCTATTCTCAAAAGACAAAATGAGAACCACAAGCTTCTGTGCAGAACTGCCCTTTTCGGACAGTTAATTGAAATAGTTAAATAGGTTGTATTCTTAGAAGCAGGCGGTGGTAGGAGAATTCTGTCTTAGGAAAACAGAATACAATTTATCATGCCTGAGGGACTCTTCTCCTTACAGTATACAAGGAGGAAACTGGCCACAACCCTGGTGCTTCCGTGGAAGGGAACTCAAGACAATCCAAAGGTAAACTTCAGAGCCTTAACCCAATTATGCCAAAGATTGCAATTTTTTAAAAAATTTTCCATGAAATCATATATGTTACCTTTAAACAATTTAAGGAACAAGAAGTTGAAGAGGAAAAAATTTTGTCATGTTCCACAACCAGAACACTAGGCATCAAAGGCTCAAGTGAAGCCAGAGAAGCCCAGATTAGCAGGAGAACATGGCCCACTGCTGGAATGAAGGGTCCTTTGCTCATCACAGGTAGATGATTTATAGGAAGCGATGCAATAATACAAAACCAGTGCTCTTCTTTTAACTTCAGGACAACTGGACTTAGACCTCACTTTTCTTGTCAGTTGTGGGAGGTTACAGGGGAATCAGAGCTGGGTGGGCTGATCCCAGCACTGCTGCGTCCTCACCTGTGTTGATATGATGGTGCTGCTTCCCATTTTGGGAGTCAGGAACTCCTAACCTCCAAGGGGCTGGTGACTTCCCAGGGCGGATGGGCGAGTGAATACCCCGGAGTGGTGGTCCGAGGGAGGGAAGAGCTGGGGGTGGGTGCGTTTTGGTTCTCTCCATGCCTGCCTTTCTCAGCCCTCCACCCTAAAGCCCGTCCGCCCTCAGAGCAGTTCTCTGTCCCTGTGGCCCAGCGCTGCCAACCGGCTCTGTGCCCTTCAGCAAAGCACACCCCCAGCTGTTCCCCGTTCCTTCCTGTCACTCAGCATTGCCCCGCCCATGAGCTGTAACTCGGCCCCATCCTTCGAGCCTCTCACTGCCCTATGGCCCCTTCTCTCTTCTTCCATCTCACCTCAATGTGCGGTCCCTAGACGAATCATTGCTCAGTTATCAGCCTCCCCTGGTTTCACTTCCCCTCCTTCCACCCAGAGCCCACAGCCCACCACTGGTCCTCTCATTGTACTTGAGCTCACAACACCATGTTCCTGCATCTCACTGAAGGAAATCATGGCCGCGCACACTGGTGCTATCTCCCAGCTGGGCTCGCCATGTGCCCACCCAGACATGCACGCGTCCTCCATCAAATCTCCCTGAACCTCCCCCCGGTGGGTGTGACTCACTTATCACAGGCTTCTCTCTTCACTTTTAGCAGACCATTTAGCTTCCTGTTAACTGAGAAAATTCAGGTCATCAGATAAAATCTCTGAGCATCTCCACTGCTCCAGGGTCTCACACACTTACCACATCTACACCTACCTTGTATTCAGACTCTCAGGATACAGGTGAGGCCTGGTCAGGCGGGTGTACACTCCTGAGGCGAACTTTTCTACCTGTTTTGAACTCATCTTATAGTGTTTTCTCAAAGATTTTGTTGAACCAGCCACTCCCCTCCTTTTTTTTGAGCCTGTAACCTCACCTTCTAGAGATACTCTGTCCTTAAAGCCATAGAAATATGCTTATCTCTCCATCTTTTAGAAAAACTAAACAAGCCATATCCCAAACTCTTCACACTGATCATTTATTCTTGAAGGTTTCTTCTCAACACACTGCAAACCACTCTCCTGGAACTACTGCTCTCAAGTTTATAAATGATTCCCATCGTTTATTTTCTGAATTTGTTAGATACCTTTCCATATCTGCCTGGGTTTAAACATTCTTGCCTTGCATTTAGCATTGAGGATGGAGCCTTCAAGCAGAAGCTAAACCTTAGCTTAACTTCAGAAGGACACCTCACTCCTACCTTTCTCTCTGCTTCTGGACAGTAGCCTTTATGGTTATGTCTTTCTATGTTTATTTCTTAAATGTCAGTGTCGAGGAGGTTTTTCTCCAGCCCTTTACTGTTCTTACTCTCTGTAGTCTCTCAGCACGATATTTCTAAGCTTTCGGCACAACACTGACACTCCTGAATCCTGCCTTCAGCTTTGATTACTTCTGCATAATCAAGACCAGTGACCTATTTCATGTCTCCTGAATTTCTCACACATACCCCCACTCATCAACTTTGTTGAGTTCACTCCCTACATTTCTCCTCTTCTCTTCTATTGTCTTGAGAAGTACATCACTTTTTAACCATCTGTCTGAGCTCTAGAACAGAGACTTACTCTGGAGACTTTTATCCCTGACACCATGTCTGCTCACTACTTTTGTAAAGCTTTCCATATCCATTGCCTTTATAGGCATTCCCTCTTCTTCGTTTCCACAGCCAGCTTGTGGTAGGCAGGTTTCTAAGGAGGCTTCCTTCAAGATCTCCATCAAGTTGTTATTTAAATACTAATAGGGTACTTCTGTTAAGGGCTTATGGAGATCAAACCTCAAGATAATGTACAAAGATTATTCAGTTGAGCATCACAGGAGTCCCCTACAAGTCAGGTTTTCTCCAGCTGGTACAAAAGAAAGTCAATGAAATTGGAGGCACGCGAGGGACTGGCTGCACCGCTTTGGCCTCTGCACATGCAAGATTCCTCCCCCATGTTGAGGAACGTGGGCAGCCTCCAGGAGGGACTGGGAATGACCTCGGTTAAGAGGCAGCAAGATGACCAGTTGTAAGCACAAGGAACTGAATTCCGTCAGTTACCTGAGGAGCTGCAAAAAGAATCCTGAACCCAGCTGAGGCCCACAGCCACAGCCAGAGGATCCCTTTTGACCAGTGAAGTGCTGTGCAGGAAGCTGCGCCGGACTCTACCCTGCAGAAGCTTTGACATAAGTGTGAGGCTGGGATGTAGCTCAGTGGTAGAGCACTTGCCTACAGCCTAGCATGTGTCAGGCCCGGATTTCCACCCTTAGCACTGGCAACAACAACAACAACAACAAAACTAAAAACAAAACAGAAAAACTAGTTTCTGCTATATTTGGGACCATTTTTAAAACAATAGAAAACTAATACACAGTTTCTTAGGGCAAATTCTCTTCCCTCTTCACCTGGAGAGAATTAGAAGGCTTCCAGAAGAATCCTGTTAAAGTTGCTATCTAGATGTCCCTCCAAAGTGTCACACACTCAGGTGGGCTTTGGGAAGGTGCCTGGATCATGGGTGTGTGACACTGGATCAGGGTGTGTGATACTGGAATGGTCCACTGATAAATTTACAGCTGGGTGTGATGCTGGGAGGTGAAGCCTAGTGGGAAGAGGTCACTGCGGGCATGGTCTGGAACAGCGTGCACTGTATATCTCTCCTCCTCCCCCGATGGTTCACTCATTCCCACCTGCTGTGACGTAAACTATTTCTCCTCTGCGATGCCCTCCCCAGGCTGCCCTGCCTTGGAGCCAGCCAAGCATGAACTGAAACCTCTACAAACTCTGAATCAAAATAAACCTCTCCTTTAACTTATGAGTGTTGGGTAGTTTATGCCAGTAACAAGAAAGTAAGACAAATCCCTTCCAACCTAACAGTGGTTAGAGGAGGTTTTCTAAAATGCAAACCTGGTGTCATCGCTCTTCCTCCTTAACGTGTCAGAGCCTTTCTGATCGAAGTCCCACACCCAGAGCTGCACACCTTCAAAGTGCCTCTGACTCGGACTTCTTTGGCTTGTCTCCTGCTCTTCACAAGACTTCCCCTCCCATGAAGCAGACGTCACTCTGAACGGGGAACGTGATTTCTTGTTCTTTACACGTATTGTTCCTTCTGCCTTAATGTCCTTCCATCCTCCCCATTATATCATTAGTCATCCATCAAATGTTGCTCTATTCCTGCCTCTGGAACCTTCCCTGACACATCCAACCTAATTTCAACATCTCTCTTTGCTGTTCTTGTAGCCTCCGCATTCACATCTATCAAAAGAGCTGACATTTAGTACGTGCTCCAGTGCGTCTGTCTATAAACTTGTTTTCAACTTATAATAAAGATATTCAACTCATAATAACCATATGAGGCATGTACTATTATCCCTACTTTCAGCTGAGGAAACAGAAAGGAAATTTCCAAAGGTCACAGAGATAATAAGTGACAGCGCTGGGATTTGAACTTACACAGTCTCCTAATCATATGTGATAACACTTTATCAGTGAGCTATTACTGGATCCTTCTTTCTACTGTGAGCTCTTCAGAAGGCCAACCTCAAGTTTTAATCACCTTTGTGCCCCCAGTGCCTGCCACTCAACAGGCGTGTTTTAAATTAATGAATAAGAAAATTATGCAGCTACTGATTCTCAGGCTTCTCTGGCTCACATGGCAAAGATTTCCTTCAAAAGTCCTCTTTCAATTATGAGTATTAGTAAATAGCCACAATGGTAGAGAAGAAAGTTGGGTAGAATTGTTTCTCTTTAACTTGAATTCATCCCTCTCTATCCCATTTAGCCGACTGTTGATACCTGGCATTGCTAAACAGATGTCAGTACATTTATTGGACAATGTTATTTGCATTTCAAATATGACAGAAAAGCCATTGCACCCCCTCCCCCCCGTCCACACAACCATCAATTTAGGAAAACAAAATGTGTGCAGTCTCATGTAAAATTCAAGAAGAGGAGCAGAAAAATGATACAGTTGCATCTTATATGCAAGTACTGAAGGAAGGCAGGATAAAGGCCTCACCAGGCACACATGAAGAAAAGTAAATTACAGAAAAATATGAAGAATACTTGGAAGAACACCTGGATATGTTTCCCCTTATTTCACAAGTTTTAACATGTTGTGATGGGCTGGGTTTTAAACCTACATGTTTCCTGATGGTGTTACAATTTTGGTCTTCATTTATCATACAATTATTTTTATAACAAATGTTCACTGGGTTCCCACAGGAGAAACACAATGATCCAAGCATGGAAATATAGCATTGAACACACAGTATGCCTACCTCTGTAGAGTTCATGGTCATCTAGTGAGGCAGACAGACACACAGAAAATAAGAAAATAAATAAATAAATATGACATGACTGCAATATAATTTGAAATAGTATAAAAAATTAACTTATTCAATTACAAGTACCTGTAAGCCACAATTTTAACCAAGTTATGAAATTTGACCACATTACTCAAGTTGTCTGTGCCAAGTTGTCTTTGAGAACTTGTCAGAGACCACTGGAAGCCCACCAGTGGGGTGTTAGCCAGGTTTCTGTCACCACAACAAAAGACCCAAGATAATCAACTCATAATGACAAGAGATTTGATTTGGCTTACAGTTTTGGAGGATCCAGTGCACAGTGTGTGGTGGGTTGACAACTGGTGATCAACTTGTAACTAAAGTGAATGGGAGGCCCACCTGAGGATTGTTGCCAGCAGCATAAGAGGCAGAACTGAAGAAGTTTAGAGCTGTTGGGAGCTGATAGAAGCTG
>PVLD010029082.1:0-18532 GCA_004027595.1 Dinomys branickii | reverse complement strand
AACCATATCTGCGAACAAATGGATTTAGTAGATGCATACAGAGTGTTACACCCCGCAACATGAGAATACACATTTTTGGGGGGCAGATATGGGACTTTCTCTAAAATAGACCATATTCTTTTTTTTTTTTTTTTTTGGCGGTACTGGGGATTGAACTCAGGACCCTGTGCTTGCTAGGCAGGCGCTTATTCCACTGAGCTATATCCCCAGCCCCTAAAATAGACCATATTCTAGCCCATAGAGCATACCTAACTAACTGCAAAATAATTCAAATTGCCCTATGCATATTATCTGACCACAGTGCAATGAAATTAGAAATTAATGACAAAAGGAACTTCAAAAACAGCATAAACACTTGGAAATTAACTAACAATCTCCTGAACAACCAATGGGTCACAGAAGTAATTAAGGAAGAAATTTAAAAAACATCTACAAACAAATAAAAATATAGGTACAACTTATTAGAATCTATGGGATTCAATGAAAACAGTCCTCAGAGGGAAATTTATAGTGGTAAACTCATACATAAGGAAAACAGAGAGAAAACAAACACATAGCCTAATGCTGCCCCTCAAACTTTTAGAAAAAGAAGAACAAATCAAGATCAAAGCCCAAAGACAGGAAGAGATTATAAAGATCAGGGCAAAAATTAATACAATTGAGAAAAAGAAAACACTACAAAAAATAAATGAATCAAAGAGTTGATTCTTTGAAAGAATGAATAAAATTTATAAACTCCTAGCCAACCTTATCAAAAGAAGAAAGGAAAAAACTCAAATTCATGGTTAAGGAATGGAAAGGATGAAATCACTAGATTCTACAGGAATTCAAAGGATCATTAATACCTACTTTGAAAATCTTTACTCCCATAGGAGAGAAAACTCAGAAGAAATGAAGAGATTCCTAGAAATGTACAAATTACCACAGTTGAATCAGGAAGCTATAAAAATCCTGAACAACACAATATCAATTAATGGGATTGAAAATATCATTAAAAACTTAATGACAAAGAAAAGCCCAGGCCCTGATGGACTCACAGGGGAATTTTACAAGAAATTCAGAGAAGATATAATGCCAACACTCCTGAAACTCTTCAATGAAATTGAAAAGGAAGCAATTCCCCCTAACTCATTTTGGGAGGCAAGTATTGTACCAATACCAAAATTTCAAAAAGACCCAACCAAGGAGGAGAATTATAGGTTTATCTCCCTAATGAACATAGATGCAAAGATACTCAATAAAATACTAGCAAAAAGAATACAGCGAATCATAAAGAAAATTATACAGCATGACCAGGTTAGATTCATTCCAGAAATGCAGGGATGGTTCAGTATACTCAAATTAAGCAATGTAATACCCCATATCAATAAAGCCAAAGACAAAAACCACATGAACATCTGAATAGATGCAGAAAAAGCTGTTGACAAAGTCCAACATGAATTCAAAATAAAACCCTAGAGAAAATAGGAATAGATGGCCTTTATTTCAGTCTGATCAAAGCCATCTATGACAAACCAACAACCAACATCATACTAAATGTACAAAAACTAAAAGCTTTCCATTTAAAGTCAGGAAGAAGACAAGGATGTGCTCTGTCACCACTCCTGTTCAACATAGTTCTGGAAGCACTAGCCAGAGCAATTAGACAAGAGAGAGAAACAAAAGGAATAAGGATAGGAAAGGAAGAAGTAAAAGTATAACTATTTGCAGATGACATGATACTTTACATGGAAGACCCCAGAAACTCCACAAGAAGACTCCTTGAATTAACTGACAAATTCAGCAGTGTAGCTGAATACCAAGTCAATGCCTAAAAATCAATAGTATTCCTATACACAAACAACAAACAGACTGAGAGAGAAATTAAGGAAACCATACCTCTCACAAAGCATCGAAGAAATTGAAATATTTAGGAATCAATCTAATAAAAGAAGTAAAAGATCTATTCAATGAAAATTACAGTATTCTGAACAAAGAGATTGAAGATGACTTCAATAAATGGAAAAATATTCCTTGCTCATGGATAGGAAGAAACAACATTGTGAAAATGGCCATACTCCCAAAATTGTTGTGCAGATTCAATGCAATTCCCATTACCTACCATTGGCATATCTCACAGATCTAGAGAAAACATGCCTTATATTCTCCTGGAACCAGAAGAGACTCAGAATAGCAAAATCAATCCTGGAAGACAAAGACAAGTCAGGTGAAATTACAATCTTTGACCTGAAATTATACTACGAAGCTACTGTAATAAAATCAACATGATACTAGCTAAAAACAGATCAGAACATCAGTGGAACAGACTGGAAGACACAGACAAAACCACAAACACACTCAGCCACCTAATCATTTGTAAAGGAGCCAAAGAAACTCACTGGAAGAACGATAGTCTCTTTAATAAATAGTGCTGGAAAAATTGGCTTGCTACCTGCCAAAGACTGAAAGTAGACCCAAGTATATCACCATGCATCAAACCCAAGCCAAAATGGATCACAAATCTCAATATTAAAAGAGAAACACTAAATCTATTGGAAGAGAAAGTAGGTAAAAATCTTGAAGACATAGGAGTATGCAGGGAATTCATGAACAAAAATCAAACTACAAGGGAAACACTTCAAAGAATGAACAACTGGGATCTCATCTTACTGAAAAGATTTGCACATCTAAAGAAACCACCAGCAGAGTAAAATGAAAACCCACAAATTGGGAAAAAAATCCTAGCTGACTATCTCTCAGACAAAGATCTTCTATCTAGAACATATAAAGAACCTCCCAAAATTCAAAGACCCAATCCTAAAATGGGCATCTGAGATGAACACACACTTCTCAGATAAAGAAATACAAATGACAAATAAATACATGAAAAAACGTTCAATATCATTAGTCATTTAAGAAATGCAAATTAAAACAACATTGAGACTTCATTTCATCCCAGAAAGAATGGCTATCATTAAGAAATCAACCAATAACAAATGCTAGTGAGGCTGTGGAGAAATAGGAACTTTTCTCCACTGCTGGTGGGCATGCAGACTGGTGAAACCACTGGAAATCAGTTTGGAGATGCCTCAGCAAAGTAGGTCTAGAGGTCCCATTCAACCCAGACATTCCCCTTCTGAGTATTTTCCCAGAAGATCTGAAAACATCATATCACAGCGATATATGTGCACCCATGTTTGTAGTAGCACAACTTGTAATAGCTAAATCATTGAAGTAACCCAAATGTCTATCCACTGAAGATTGGATGAAAAAATTGTGGAATTTTTATACAATGGAATATTACTCAGTGATAAAGAAAGACAAATTTGAGGCTTTTATAGGTAAATGTTCACAACTAGAGACCACACTGATAAGTGAAATAAATCAGACACACGTGTAAGCAATATATCGTATCACTCGTGTAAAAACATGAAAGTGTGAATATAAATTAGAAGGTAAGATAAACATTGTGAAATGCAAGGAAACTGCTGGAAAGTAAAGAGCAACCGGGATGAGGGGAAAGAGAACAGGAAGAAAGGGATAATTATGTATGTATGTATATGCAGGATAGCTAACATAGTTGTACTACTGACTTAGGCCACTTTATTGTAAGGGACAGTTAATAATTGTTTGATCAATTTTACATGTCTATATTTGTTTTCCTGAGTATACACTTTAAAGTTATCAATATGCAATACAACAAACATTGTTAATTTCCTGTCACCTTGTCTGTAATTCAGTTTCTGGGTTTTATTTCATTTTGTTTTGTTTTGTCTCTTTGAGACAGGGTCTCATTGTGCAGTTCAGGCTGTCCCTGAGCCCACTTTGTAGCCAAGGCTGGTCCTGAACTCGTAACCATCCTCCTGCCTCAGCCTCCCAAGTACTGGGATTACAGGCGTGCACACCCACGCCCAGTTTGTAATTCAGTGTTGATTGTAGTTTTGTCATGCTACTTTGTGTCTGTCTGTTTTTTAATATGTTTTTGTTCTTTTACTTTTAAAATTAAAAAAAGTTGTTTTCCACTTTATTGGAAAACACTACATTGTTTTAAAAGAGCAGAAATAAAATGACAGTTATCTCTAGTCTTATCACTGAGACCTAGCCATAGTTAATGCTGTCTGTACAGAACTACATGTCAGAAATTTCAAATAGACTTCTAGATATTGGCTTATCGGTTAGTCCTAAAAAGCTTCTGGAATGGGTCTCTGTTTAAAACTGTTCAACTACTACTATTCTCCGTGGTCAAATTGAAATTGTCACTATGATAAATAAATCACTTCCACACAAGCCACAATCGCATCAAGAATCCATACTGGTGAAACTGGTACCGTGAGGAAAGGAGAAAATAAACTTTTATGCTACAATTTGCTGAGCAGACTGGACTAAGAAATTGAGTGCCGAATTAAGAGAGTTCCACTTATTCATTACACTGTTAACTAGCATGCTTGCTTAATTGGAATAATCAGCAAGGCAGAGACTTAATTCCCTGCATTGCAATGACTCCTAATAATAAACTGACATGCCCATCTCACTTAAACGGAACACCTGGTGTTGTCTCTCAGCCTTGTTCCCAGGAGCCGGCTCCATGATATTTACTCCAATAAATGTCTGTAGGGCAAGACTTTATTATTTCTTCATTGCTGTACCACAGGATTTACAAAAAAAATTAAAAAGTGTTATTAGGGTTTGCACTTCCTTCATGACACTTTTATCAAGTAATTGCATGCTTGACACAAAAATCCTGAGTGGTAGACTGAGGTTAATGAAACACACAGAGCTTTACTAAAGTGTATATTCATGAAAACAGGACCTTCAATTTTATGAAGTACCTATTTTGCAGCCTTACAGTTATACATCTGATATCACATTAAACTATTATGGCAAAATTTCATTGATAAGAATGACAAGGAAGCACAAAATGTCAAACTCAAATGAGTTTGGTTCAAATTATCTAATTAAATTTTAACTGCTAGAAAATAGATTCTCTTCTAAACCTGCTTCTTTAGGCAAATAAGTATTATGACTTACTGTTTTGGTGGGGATAAACAGTGTAGAACACCTATTCAATTCGAATGTTACAAACCACATTTCCAAAAATATTTTTTATCTCAAAACCATGACTTAAAATGTTCTTAGTACTTTAATGATGATAGTGTAAAATATATGACCATCTGCTGCTGTCTCATGGCCATTCAAGGACATGTAGTGCTATACCAGTTTCATGTTTTTTAAAAAACTGTAGTTTTTAACCCACTAGCGATTTCTTGGTAACAAACTGATGCACGCTATTTGCTTTCTCTCTTCTAAATGAAACTCTAGGGAGGTGGTAGAATCAACAAAGAAATTCTTGGAATGGAGAAACTAATAGGCAATTTTTGAGAAATGTTATATTTGTGCCCCTTTACTGAAGGGAAATGCAGGCCAGGACTAGAAAGACTAATGCAGAATATCTAACAATGCTCTTACCCATCTCCACATTTCACCAACTTGCTCACTGCTCTGTGTGTTGCCTCTAATGAACTGGAAACCAACAGGTACAGTAGGGCAATATCAGCATAGTTACCACAGGTTGAGTTCTTCTGAGCCAATGTTTAAATTAAGTTTGTAGTTACAAGATGTTTAACAGAGACCAAAGCCTGCAAAATTAGGGGAGCTGAAATAGAAATAGGCGGTGGGAAAGTCAAACTATGATGTAAGCCTAAAGTGACAATCAGCAGAGAGAGTTAGAGTACGTATGACAGACTTGTCTTGTATCAAGAAAAAATAGCCAGGTACTTATTTCCCTGCCCACTTAGACTCTAGATGTGGTTTCCTCTGGAAAGATCATGACCTAGATGAGGCAAATCTCTGCTTCTGGTGGAGACAATGACAATGGAAAAGCTGGCGGCTGGAGACCACCATAAGCTTGTGCTCCTCACAGCTAGTCAACAAGGCTTCCTTGAGATGGAGTTTGAGCTGAGACACCATCTCACTTCAGGAAACAATGGCTTCACTCCAGGAAGAAAACAACTTACAACCAATGCTGCCCAGCCGGTGGCGGAAAGGAACCCTTCTCCACTGTTGGTGGGAATGTAGACTGGTGCAACCACTGTGGAAATCAATGTGGAGATTCCTCAAAAAACTATGATTAAAAGTCCCATCTGACTCAGCTATTTCCCTTCTGTATATCTTCCTGGAAGAATTAAAAGCATCATACCAAAATGATATATGTGCACCCATATCACAGTTTGTGATAGCTAAATCTTGACAGCAAACCAAATGCCAATCAACCCATGAATGGATAAAAGAGATGTGTTTTTTTTTTATATAATGGAGTATTACTCAGTCACAAAAAATATAAAATTGAGACATTTATAGCTACATGGATGGACTTTGAGACCATAATCATAAGTGAAATAAATCAGACACGTGTGCAAATACTGTATTATCTCTCTGGTGAAAGAAACTGAAAATGTACATGAAAAAATACAATAGATATTATGAAATAGGATGAAACTGCTCAAAAGGAAAGGGAAATAGGGAGAAGAAGAGGAGAAAAAGAAAGCGAGATAAAGCCCAAGTGAGAAAGGAAGGATAAAATGAAAACAGCTACGGGAACAGGGAGGAGAAGGGAAAGGATGGGAATGGATGAAAGAAGAACAAAGACATACCATGTACAGATACAAATTCCCTGTGAGGAACGCGGTCACTATGTATACCTCAGTTATACCAGCAAACTTAAATGAACTAATGGAAAAGGGTTTGCTCATACAACTTGTGTCTACTACAGCGGTCCAGTGACCAGCAAAAGTAACGAGCAGAAAACAGTATCTGCAGATTGACCCACTGACAAATGTAAAAAATACCTCGAATAAAATTGTCAGTATTTGAGGCTTTTCCTCTTTGCCTCTTACACTCTCTTAGAAGCTCTTGATTTAGCCGCCCAGGCCGCGTCACAGAATGATCAGCATTGTGTTCCGCGTGGTCATAAATGACTCCCTTGTCACCAAAACCAGCAATCAACGTTCAGTCTTTTTGTCATTCATCCTCCGGGTAGTATTGACTCAGTTTCCCACTCTCTTCTTGTACTATTTTCTTTATTTTTAGGACATTATGCAGCGTTAGTTCTCTCCCTATCTCAGCTTACTCTTTCTTAGTCTCAGAAACTGGCATGTCTCAGCTCCCAGGACGCAGCCTTCTTCCCGTGTGCCATCCCTCTGTGGAGACTGCCTGCAGTCATACGTGCCGGCTTCACCCATCACTCCGGGTTCACACACTGTCTCATGCTCAGCATCTTGCCTTGTTGATTTTACGCATATTGGGACCTTTATATGTATTGGGATCCAAAACTGAGCTCTCAACTATTTTTCCTTAAATTCCCCAGAATTCTTTCTTTTCTGGTCTATCTCAGTTGTCAGAAAATCCATTATAACTTAAGGAGGGAAGCATTTTTTTTATTTTAAAAGTAAAAGAACAAAAACACTAACAAACATACACACAGTAGCACAAGAACAGTACAAAAAACAAACTACAGATAAGGTGGCAGGGGATCAACAAATATTGCATTACACGTTAGTAGCTTCACAGTGTATGCTCAGAACAATACAAACAGACATACAGGATTGATCAAACAACTGATCATCGATTGTTCCCCACATCAGTATGACATGAGACAACAGTGCAACCCCGTCAGCCATCCGCACATACATACACACCTACTCAGCTATCCCCCTCTTCCTCCTCTCCTTCAAGGAGGGAAGCATTTGGATCACTTTCTGTTCTTCCTAATCCATGAAGTCTCATGAGCCTTCCCAGACTAATCCATTCAATAACATTTTTTGCAACCATATTCAAAAGAAATCAAAAATCTAACTATTCCCTGTCAGTTCTTCCGCTAATCACCTTTGATCAAGCCAGCTGCAGTCCTCACTTGGGCTGTGTCAGCTACCCTTTACGTATGCTTTCTGCTTCTACCTTTGTTTAGCTCCTGTATTTTATTATCAATACAAAAAGTTGAATTTTTGCATCTATTTGACAAAGCTGTTTTGTTTAAAGTGAAAGTATGAGTTTTGAATCTCATATATATTTAAAACTACATCACACACATGTACACAGATGTGCATTTGATTTTTCAATTGTATGTGAAATCCAAAGACTAGAACTCCTAGTGAACAATGACCAAATATTACCTCAGGATTTTTCCCATGTGGCTGTCTAGGCTCCCTGGCGTTCACAAATTCATAAGGCAGATATGTTTATAGTAGGGTGACTCCACAAAGAATTAGTCAACAGGGTCCTAAGGTTCTAAATAATACCCAAAATGTGGATAGCTCTGGTAAGGAGTTTGAATTAATGGTTAGAGGTATTTAATGTCTATAACAGGCAGTTTTGTTGTGTATAGAGTTTGAAAAACATGAATATCAAGCAGGTGAATGGGGAAAACTGATTTCTAAGGACCACTATGTGGTGAGACTGTAGTAGTTGTAGGATTTAAAAATGCATATATATACTCACTCTTGCAATCCTCATTTACTTATATAAATTGTAAAATGGTTTAGAAATGAAAGCCCACTGGAGGGTTGTTAGAGGAGTGAAAAAATATTGAAAAGGCCATAAAATGGCCTGTGATTTCCAGGCCATAAAATAGTAGTGCTGAAGACAAATTCCATGTTGTGTAAGTATTCAGATATTTGGGTTTCTGAGAAGCCCTCAAGATATGTTCTTTCTTGTCAAAATCTATTCCACTACTGACCTTCTTGACAAGGATGTCAGAGGATTTGAGGCTCAGCTATTCACGAATTAAACTTTTCCTACCACTCATCAGCTGTACTACCCTGCTGAAGTTATTTTAATTTTTTTCAGTTTCAGCTTTTTTTTGGAAAAATAGTTTAAAAGCATATCTTTAGAATTTATTATTATTAAGTGAGGAAAAATTTCTGAAGGAAACAATAATCAAAAAGACAAAGAAATTTTGGCTACCTAGCTTTTTGGGCAATATATAACGCTATTTTCCAAAAACAGAAGAAAGCTAAACAGCAGTGGAATTAGATTTCCTTAGCAATGTATGTCACTCAAACCCATTATTAATTGTGTGCCTTATCCAGTACATGAAGGTGTAGTTAAGATCAGAGCTCATTGGATAATTTAAATTCACAAAGTTTCTTGAATTTCTCAGAGTAAAGGTGCCATGTAAATATTAAATGGCAATAATAATGATACTACTGATGAAATCATTCTAATCTTCATCTGCACCTACTGTACGTAATTCCCAGCCACTCTGTCAGGAGGCTGATGCATGCACATGCGCAGCCAGGGAGGCACTGAGGGTGTGGAACTTCCTTTGAAATCAATGGGAGCCCCAGTCACTTCAGCTCAGCGGGGGAACGGCGGGTGTGAAAAAGAAGGTGGAAATTACACTGCACCTCTGAATGGAATCACAGCATAGATGGGAAAAAAAACCCAGTTCAGTGGCCTCAAAGTTAAGAAAAATGAGGCAAAGCTGTTGCTTTTAATTAAAAGAAATTAAATTCTAAACATGACTTTGTAGAAAAAAAACAGATTTACTAAGGAGAAATTAACATTTTAAAATATACCTTCTTATATAAGAAATGAAAATATCTACTGCTATAAATAAAATACAAATATCATCATTTCAGTTTCCTGAAAGCTTTCAAACCTTATTTTGGATGAAAATATCTGCTCTGTATCATATTTTAAAATCCTCTTTGTGACTGCTAAAATTGGTCAGTGTAATAGTCCTGAAAAGAAGGTAATAGATGGTATTAAAAACAGCTTTCTGCATTACTGAGACCTATTTCACCGGTGGCCAAGAAAATCATAAAAATGGTTCCTTCAAAGGAGAAGTGATAAAACGTACTTCCGTATAATGAGAGGAGCAGAAATGACAAGAAGATCATATTTAATAAGGAAACATGGCGCCAGATGCAAGAAAAGGTACCTTTATGAACTGTTACTTATACAACTTAAAAGCCCTCACTCCTAAATTTACCCTCAAACCCAAATTTAGCCCAGAGTTGAAAACCATATTTATAGAAACAATATTTTTCAGATTCTTTAAGATTAGAGGGCACAAACCAATACCTACAGATTTATAACCATCCTGTTACTATGGAAACAGATTGACCATTTACACAGAGGTAGCTGTGAATTTAACCCTGCCTCTCTGCCCTGGAAACTGCTAACAATGTAATCTGATTACTTTGTCAAAGAATGTATTATCATTCAAACAGGCAAGCAATCCATCGAAACCGTATATTAAGAAGTGCTTGCTACATTAGTATATAAAAGGACTTAGACATATGTAACACCAAATTTGAGCAAAATCCTTTGTACACAATCTTCTTTTACAGGAAAAAGATTAAAAAATGCTGCATCAATGAGGCTGTGGATTGTGCACCATCTGCCCATATTGTTTCCCACCTTTCATCCCACACTTTATTTACTGTTTATCTTTAGAACTGAATGTCATGCGTATGTCCCTTGTGATATTGTTTTAGTCCAACTTGTGCTACTATGACAAAAAGTCCCAGATTGAGTAATTCATAATGAATAGGATTTTATTTTCATAATTCTGTAGGCTAAGAAGGCTAAGACTGAACCTTCGTGATATGTTATCCCATGGAGGAAAGTGGAAGGGCAAGGGAAGGTGGGGGAGGGGAAAACTCATTTTATCTATCCTAATAATGAGATCAGTCACTCAGGACAGACCCTTCATGACCCAAATACTTCCTAAAGTTTACCCTTCCCAACACCTCTGCACCAGCAGTCAAGTTTCTAGCACCTAAACTTCAGGAGACATGCAAACCATAGTATCCTGCCTGCCTTCAAAATCCATGTATTCCTCATAAGCAAAATACAGTCACCACTCCACTCAAAGTCTGAATTCATTTCATCATCAATTCTAAAGTCTCATCTAAATCAGATAAAGTTGAGATTGGAGACCAAAGTCATTCTAGATAAATCCTTTCCAGTTGTGAGCCTGTAATTTTAAACAAGTTATGTATTTCCAAAATATCATATGGGGTCATGCACAAGATAAACATTCCCATTCCAAAAAGCACCCTTAGAAAAAGGAAAGTGGCAGCTGGCCCAAAAAAGATCGAAAACTCAACAGAAAAACAATATTAAAAGTAAAAGACAGAAAACGCTCTTCCACGACACCGTGTCTCACCACCTGGACACACGAGTGTGCTGGGTCCCCGAGCTCTCAGGTAGGGGACCTTACTTGGCTAATGCCCACAGCAGCTGCCTCTGTCATGGCTTTGATTCCCCTGCTTGCAGCTCCCCCAGGGTGCTGTCACACACTGGGAGCTCCACAGTTCTGGGGTCTCTACGGCAGCCTGTCCCCATGGCTCTGCTGGGCTTTTCCCTGAAGGTGAAAGGGTCACTCTATGGTAAATTTTCCCCCGGTGACAAGCTTCCGCATCGGCTGTCTGATAGATCATTCGATTCAGAAGTGGAGGACGCCATGGCCCTACAGCTTATTCAGTCTTCAGGTCTGCAAAGTTAGCGCCACATCAAAGCTTATCATCACTCTGCCCCAGTGACCTAAGCTCCACTGGGCCTGTTTGAGCCATAATTTACATGGCTAAAAAGCACTGACATGCAATTTGGGAGAACAGATCTCAGTAGTAAGCTATAGTGTGTCCATCCCCCAAAACAATGATTTCCTCTTAGATCATTGGGCCTGTTACGGGAAGGGAAATCTTGAAATGTGTTTGCAGTTGTCTCACTGCCATGAGGAACAGCCATCAAGCTCTTTTTCTCCATGCTAATCCCATTATCAGAGGCCCCATAATTACACTCTTGCACGTGATTTCATTCCTGATGTGGCCAGGTTTGAGTTTTTCAAACTTTTACATTTAGTTTCCCCTTTAAATTCTATCTTTAAATCATTTTTCTCTCTCCTCTCATTTTATTATATGTAGTTTAAAGATGCCATGGGCCATATTCAGTATTCTGCTTAGAAATTTCTTTTGCCAAGTACCCCTACATCCCCATTCTTAAATTTTGACTTCCATAGAACCCTCAGGCATAGACACAAAGTCTTCACCACTTTGCAACAAGGATGCCATTTACCCTTGTTCACAAAGAGCTATGTCTCAGTTCTGTCTGGGACATCATCATGCTGGCCTTTACTGTCCATGTTTATACTACATTCTGATCATGGCCACTTTCACATAATTTCAAAGAACCTTCATCCTTTCCCCATATTTCTTCTTTTCTGAATCTCAGTAGAGTCTTCCTTAATGCTGTATGTACGGCAATACAGGTTTTTTTCTACCCTGCTCCTACTAACTATTCCACCTTCTGCCATCATCTAATCTAAAGACATTTCTGTGTTTGTAGAATCTTTCCAGTCCAAATCTGTAGTCCATTGGTGTTGCCATAACATAATACCTGAGATTAGGTAATTTATAATGAACAAAAATATATTTATCACCATTTGGAGGTTGGGGTCAAAAGGCCAGCATCTGTCATTCCACGGCAGAGGGTGGAACGACAAGAGAGATAGTAGGATGAAATTCATTGTTTTTTGAAACACTGTTTCACAATAATAGCATAAATTTATACTTAATGACATTAAACTATTATTTAATCACATTGATTATCCTCTGTAATTAGTAGTATTACAAGTGGATGTTTAGGTTAGGAGGGCTCTACCTCTTAAAACTCCACTTGTGCAGCAGGGAGAGTGTGCACTAGCAAAGCACTCATCTAGTGAGCACACGGCCCTAAGCTTGACCCCCAGAACCGAGGAAAAATAAGGCCTCGCCTCTCAAAAATTTCACATTATGGATCAAATTTCTAATATATTAACTCTGAATGATAAATTCAAACCACAGCATTGATTTCACATCAGTTTCCCTGTAAAAAACAATGACATTATGTGTCTTTGGTTTTAAATGGTAATGATCACTTTTTATTTGATAATATTCTTATAAATAACCATAAACATTACTTTATTACTATTTATATCTCATAGCTTAAGATGGAATTTCATGTATATTATTGATAATGATTCTCCTAAAAGGCCTTACAGGAATGCATTATCATTGCCATTTAAACAGAGCTAACACTAAGAAAATTCAAAGATCTTAGGAGCTGGGGATATAGCTCAGTGGAATAAGCGCCTGCCTAGCAAGCCCAGGGTCCTGAGTTCAATCCCCAGTACTGCCAAAAAAAAAAAAAAAAATGTTTTAAGAAAATTCAAAGATCTTGTTAGAAGCAAAGGTAAATGAATAAACAAGTAAAATATAAATTTCATGGTAGAGTTAGGATTCAAAATTTGAAAATGATCGTTAAGTCCTTTACAAACATAACGATTCAATTCCTGGGTAATATACTGAGATAAATCATTTGTAATTAACTTTACTTAATGAAAATCAAAGTGTCTCTTTACATCTCACTATAATCATGCATAATTTATTGTTTTCTATGGCATATTGGTCATTATAACATTTTTAAGTGTGGCATAAGTTATCAAAGATTAGAAAATCATAGCAGGGGCTGGGGCACAAGCACCTGCCTGGCAAGTACAAGGTCCTGAGTTTGATTCCTGGTACCATAAATAAATAAGTAAATAAAATAAAAATAAAAAATCATGGCAGTTACTATCATCAAACCAACAGCTTTGTCCTTTAGTTCCTACAAGTCGCCTGTTGAGATTGAAATACGTATCTGTCATTTTTCTCCCCATGGTAATAAAGGTATAGTTAATATATGGGAAAAGTTAAGTCCTTAGTGTATGTACAATACTCAAGTAATTTTATTTTCACTGTTCCAAACATTTAGAAACACAAAAAACGAAGACTAATGTATTTGTTTTCAATTTTTGTTTTAGCATATTTAAAGTAAATTTTATCTTTTGTTTGTATTTTGCTGTTTATAGGGAGGATGAAATTGAGAAAAGTATTTCCTGTGGCATTTAAACACAGTAAAAATAAAATACCTTGAATATAAGAATTCCTTTAGTACATAAATTCCTATAGTGCCTAAATTTCTCTATGCAGTGAATCAAAATTCTATCTTTTCTCAGCATAGTATGTATAAAATGTACATTTTGTGTTTCATGTCTGTTTATATGGTCTTACTGAAAGTTAAAGACCATCAGTTACACAGTGTGCATTTAAAATCTCAGCATAGGTCATGGTGCTTATTTGACATACAATGAATAAATTTTAAACAATACAACTTGGCACTAAATTATAGTTGTTAGCCAAAGTCAAAGATTTCAAGAGGTAAAGACTGCCCTGAAGTCTATAATATGTGATATACTTATATATAAATGTTGAACTAATGTGAGAAAAAGATACCTTCCTTAGTGTAATTTAAATAAGTAAAAATTTAATGGAATAGAATTTCCCAGACAATTTTTATTATAAAGGAGCAAGCTGAACAGAAAAAATTTCAGAAACCTTAAGGCATAACACTATATGTTGCTCACAACTGTGATTTATATTAAACTAGTGGCAAACAGATCCTACATGTAAATTCTCTCAAAGCATTAAAAGTGTATTAAAGGAAGGAGAAACTTTACTAAATAGCTCATGCTGCTCTGTAACATTTAATTTTTCACACTGAGAAAATTTTATTACTTCCAGGAGAGTGACTTGCTTATTAAGATTCACTATGTTATCACATACAGTTGGGTTGAACATAAGACTAGAAATATTTTATATGAACATAAGTTTACAAAAACTGCATCATATATGTACTTGTTTTTCCAGGCTGTTTTTATGCAAACTACTTAGAAAAACAATATCCATTTCTATTATTTATGATGTAAAACCAAAATAGATTGTTAAATATATTAAATTATTTGAAAGACTCATTAAGTAGAAAGAAAATAAAACTTTTATGATTGTTCTTGATTTAATAATGCAGTAGTTTCCCATTGCTGTGTTGTAGATTACCACAAACTTAATGCCCCTTATTACTTCATTGTTGTAATTCAGAAGTCTAGAGGTGGTGCACGTCCGTGTGTGCTCTGCTTAGGGCCTGACAAAGCTGCAACAACAAAGGTGTTGGTCACACTTGACTCTTTATGTAAAAATAGCCCCCAATCCACTACCAGGCTTACTCAAGTTCTTTACAGAGTCCGGTTCTATGTAATTGTCCAACTAAGCTCCCAGCTCCCTTGCTGACTGTTACCCAAGGTCATTCATAGCTGTTAGACCATGTCCTTTTGTCTTTGGACTTACTTCTCCAGCAGGAATGAAAGCCAGGAATAAAAATCAATTCCTTCTCCAAGCTTTGATTCTTTCTGTCTTTTAGTAGCAAAAAAAAAAACTCTCAATTTTGGAGGGATTAAAGTTAAAGCCACCAAGAAATATTCCCTTTTGACTCATAAAGTAATATAAACTTGAAAATAACACCCAAGGGCTAAGGTCAAAGGACCTGTTTTAAAATTGTATTGACACTGGACATATATTAAACTTTTAGCAGTGATGAGAGTAAGTAATAAGAATTATAGTAATATTGGTTTTAAGTAATAATGGATTCAGTTTAAAAACTCAAGGGAAGACAAAAAGCTATTGTTGAAATGTTGATTTTATGTAAAATTTTAGCAGACTTGATGCCTATGACATAATGTTGATAATGGTTTTGCATTAAAAGTGTTTGAGATATTCATGTAGGTAGCTAATACCTAAATACATGATCTAGGTAACAGGCATGCCATGCGTGCCATTGGGCTAAGAAGCCAAGCATTAAACATTAGAAGGATTTATTAACCTCACGGCAAATCCTGGTGTGGAAAGAACAGAGTTTGGGAAAATTATAAGGCCAGATGTGAATGGTGGGCTCTGTTCCCTTTTTTTTTTAACTCAACGTGGAACTCATTCTGTAAGATTGAAATATATAAAATAATGCTGTTGTTATTCAAATAAGATTAAATATTAGCAATTTCTTGTGATTTGTGCAAACTCAAAAATAAAAATACTGTACTACCTGGGTTAAAAGTGATCTAAATTTTGAATAGTAATTTAAGGAAAAATATTGTGGATAAAAATGGAAGAGTAAAAAAAATTTAACATCTTTCATCACGTTTCTTAACAAATTTCACTATAAATTTCTTAAGGTCTTTGATGGTGATGTTTAACCATAGTCTTGTTAAGAAGAATTGATATTGAAATATAATTTGTATCTAACTGAGGAAATTTGGAGTATATTTTTACTTTCCATTGAAGATGTCAGAACCAAATTTTTTTATCCACTTTCCTTAGTGACCTCCTGAAAGATAAACTTAAGTTTTAATGAAATTATGCAGCAGGTACTATCTACAAACAAAAGTATGTTATCTACCAAGGGAATAGGGTATGATGCAGACCAAGTGAAAACATAACCACATAAAAATAACACAGAATTTTATTCTAAATGAAAGATACACAGGTATTTTTAATAATATATATGTTGACTTGGTGTTCTAAAAAGCAAACAAGGAAATATAAAGCACATAAAATTTAAGTATTATGTATGTATATACAGGATAGCTAACATAGTTGTACTTCCAACACTTTACTGAAAGGAACAGTTAATGATTACTTGTTTGATCAATATTGTATTTGGTTTCCTGAGAAACCACTTTGAAGTTATCAATACAACAACCATTGATAATTTGCTACCACTTTGTCTGTAACTCTGTATTGCTTGTATAGTTCTTATGCTATTTGGAAAATGGATATCTGTCTGTTAATATGTTTTACTTCTCTTATTTTTAAAATAAATTTTTAAAACTTTAAGTAAAATATAATGAAAAATTTATAATGTATGAATTATCTTAGACATTAATAAAAGAATATGACTATATAAAGAATATATATATAAAATAGCAAAAGCAGACAATATATAACAGATATTAAAATGACAATATAGCCCGAGCAGCGGGCCGGGCATCCAGGCCAGAAGCCTGACCGGCAGGAGTGTCAGAACGACCCGGGCAGTCCAAAATTAAATTGGTATAAAAAGCTTTGGTGGAGCCGGGCTGAGGCGACGGTTGATCGCGGAGCAGCGAGTGGCGAGCGGCGGAGAGCAGGAGCCGGCAGCGACCCTGAACGCAGCTTGAACTGTCCCCCCCCCCCCCCCCCCCCGCTCGGCCACCCCTCGGGCCGACCCGCCGCGCGCAGCCAGGAACCTTGCGAGTCAGAGCGGCGAGGCTGGCGCTAGCCAGGTGCTCTTCGCCAACTTTAAGCAGGATAACACAGCAGTGAAAAAGACAGCAAGAGCAGCTGGTCGCAGATATCTCCGTTTTACCTGGTCCCTAGCTGTTGGTAGTCAGTCGGGTTAGAAATTTTTCTCCCTTTCTTCTGTGGATAAGCTGGAACAGATCTATGAATGCAAAAGCAGCTGAGCGACAGTGGGGGATGAGTGGCAGGCCCCATGCTGGCATCTGAGCCAAGGCAATAGGAGTCCAGAGTCCACAATTCAAGTAAGAACCACACTTCCTTGAAAAAGTACTTCTAAGCTTAAACTTTTAACATATACATATACTGGAGATCCGGGGAAGATGGCGACCAGGTGAGCAGCAAGGGAGCGAACCTCCTTAATAAACACCACCAGCTCGAGACAGACTTGGCGAGCGTGAATGCCGGGACCTCGGTTGGGAAGTTTAAACTGGGCGTATTTCTCTGAGATGCCGGGGGAGATGTGGTAGGGTGGACCAGGCTGCCGGGGCGAGACGTGGGAAAGCCCCAGACGCTGGGAGCCAGGGACGATCCCCGCGGGGAAGAAGCTTGGCTAGGTCCAAGCGCAGTGGGAGCGCGGCTGCCTCGGTCCCTCCCGCCTCCCGAGCCGGTGCAGCCCCCCAGCGACTCGCGACAGAGATCGGCTTGCTAGCGGCGGAGACGACCGGCAATCCCACGTTTCGCGCGTGTCGGGCGAGCCGCGCGGAGGGCCCCAAACGCCGCCGGAAGCGGAGAGAAAGATTTGCTGGGTCCTAGCGCCCTGAGAGCACGGACGGCTCGATCCCTCCCGCCTCCCGAGCCGGCGCAGCCCCCCGGCAACTCCCGACAGAGATCGGCTTGTTAGCGGCGGAGACGCCTGGCAATGCCACATTTCGCGCGTGTCGGGCGAGCCACGCGGAGGGCCCCAAACGCCGCCGGAAGCGGAGAGAAAGATTTGCTGGGTCCTAGCGCCCCAAGAATACAGACAGCTCGATCCCTCCCGCCCCCCGACCCGGCGCAGCTCTCCGGCGACTCCCGACAGAGATCGGCTCTCTGGCGGCGGCAACGCCCAGCGGTCTCACGTTTCGTGCGCATCGGGCGGGCCGTGCAGAAAGCCCCAAAGGATAGACTGGCACCTCGGAACCTTAATGCCTGCAGGGACTCCAATAACTGGTGAGATACTGGCGCTCGTGACCAGATCACCGAGTGGGGGAGGAAATCCATCCCTATACCTGCAGGGAACCCTGGGAGGGTGGGGGAGCAGTCTTACACACCTCACCCAGGTCACTAGGTAGGGAGTATCTAACCAATATCTGTACAGCCTTTTAAGCGGAACTCTCAGCAGAAAGCTTAAGGGACATTCTCCCAAAGAGAAGGAATCATTCGAGCAG